>JAXIVJ010012027.1:27500-41630 GCA_036785665.1 Chirona hameri | reverse complement strand
GTCGGTCGGTCGTCGGTCGGGTCGGTCGGTCTCGGTTCGGTCGGTCGGTCGGGTCGGTCGGTCGGCTCGAGTCGGTCGGTCGGTCGGTCGGTCGGTCGGTTCGGTCGTCGGTCGCGTCGGTCGCGGTCGTCGGTCGGTCTGGTCGGTCGGTCGTCGGTCGCGTCGGTCGGTCGGTCGGTCGGTCGGTCGGTCGGTCGGTCGGTCGGTCGGTCGGTCGGTCGGTCGGTCGTCGGGTTCGGTCGGTCGCGGTCCGGTCGGTCCGGTCCGGTCGGTCGGTCGGTCGGTCGGTCGGTCGGTCCGGTCGCGGTCGGTCGGTCGGCGTCGGTCGGTCGGTCGGTCGTGGTCGCGTCGGTCGGTCGGTCTCGGTCGGTCGGTCGGTCGGTCGTCGGTCGGTCGGTCGGTCGGTCGGTCGGTCGGTCGGTCGGTCGTCGTCGGTCGGTCGGTCGTCCGTCTGTCGGTCGGGCGTCGGTCGGTCGGTCGGTCGTCTGTCGGTCGGTCGGTCTGTCGGTCTGTCGGTCTGTCGGTCTGTCGTCGGTCGGTCGGTCGGTCGTCGTCGGTCTGTCGGTCTGTCGGTCGGATCGGTCGGTCGGTCGGTCGGTCTGTCGGTCTGTCGGTCGGTCGGTCGGCCGTCTGTCGGTCGGTCGGTCGGTCGGTCGGTCTGTCGGTCTGTCGGTCTGTCCGGTCGGTCGGTCTGTCGGTCTGTCCGGTCGGTCTGTCGGTCTGTCGGTCGGTCGGTCGTCGGGTCTGTCGGTCTGTCGCGGTCGGTCTGGTCGGTCGGGTCGGTCGGTCGGTCGGTCGGTCGGTCGGTCTGTCGGTCCTGTCGGTCTGTCGGTCTGTCGGTCTGTCGGCTTCGGTCTGTCGGCTCGTCTGTCGGCTCGTCTGTCGGTCTGTCGGTCTGTCGTCTGTCGTCTGTCGGTCTGTCGTCTGTCGTCTGTCCGGTCTGTCGGTCTGTCGTCTGTCGGTCTGTCGTCTGTCGGTCTGTCGGTCTGTCGGTCTGTCGGTCTGTCGGTCTGTCGGTCCTGTCGTCTGTCGGTCTGTCGTCCTGTCGGTCTGTCGGTCTGTCGGTCTGTCGGTCTGTCGGTCTGTCGGTCTGTCGGTCTGGCGGTCTGTCTGTCCTGTCGGTCCTGTCGGTCTGTCGGTCTGTCGTCTGTCGGTCTGTCGGTCTGTCGTCTGTCGGTCTGTCGGTCTGTCGGTCTGTCGGTCTGTCGGTCTGTCGGTCTGTCGGTCTGTCGTCTGTCGGTCTGTCGGTCTGTCGGTCTGTCGGTCTGTCGACTGTCGTCTGTCTGGTCTGTCGTCTGTCGGTCTGTCGGTCTGTCGGTCTGTCGGTCCTGTCGGTCTGTCGTCTGTCGGTCTGTCGGTCTGTCGGTCTGTCGGTCTGTCGTCTGTCGGTCTGTCGGTCTGTCGGGTCTGTCGGGTCTGTCGGTCTGTCGGTCTGTCGGTCTGTCGTCTGTCGGTCTGTCGGTCTGTCGGTCTGTCGGTCTGTCGGTCCTGTCGGTCTGTCGGTCTGTCGGTCTGTCGGTCTGTCGTCTGTCGGTCTGTCGGTCTGTCCGGTCTGTCGGTCTGTCGGTCTGTCGGTCTGTCGGTCTGTCGGTCTGTCGGTCTGGTCTGGGTCTGGTCGGTCTGTCGGTCTGTCGGTCTGTCGGTCTGTCGGTCTGTCGGTCTGCGGTCTGTCGGTCTGTCGGGTCTGTCGGTCTGTCGGTCTGTCGGTCTGTCGGTCTGTCGGTCTGTCGGTCTGTCGGTCTGTCGGGGTCTGTCGGTCTGTCGGTCTGTCGGTCTGTCGGTCTGTCGGTCTGTCGGGGTCTGTCGGGTCTGTCGTCTGTCGGTCTGTCGGGTCTGTCGGTCTGTCGGTCTGTCGGTCTGTCGGTCTGTCGGTCTGTCGGTCTGTCGGTCTGTCGGTCTGTCGGGTCTGTCGGACTGTCGGTCTGTCGGTCTCGGTCTGTCGGTCTGTCGGTCTGTCGGTCTGTCCGGTCTGTCGGTCTGTCGGTCTGTCGGTCTGTCGGTCTGTCGGTCTGTCGGTCTGTCGGTCTGTCGTCTGTACGGTCTGTCGGTCCTGTCGGTCTGTCGTCTGTCGGTCTGTCGGTCTGTCGGTCTGTCGGTCTGTCGGTCTGTCCCTGTCGTCTGTCGGTCTGTCGGTCTGTCGGTCTGTCGGTCTGTCGGTCTGTCGGTCTGTCGGTCTGTCGGTCTGTCGGTCTGTCGGTCTGTCGTCTGTCGGTCTGTCGGTCTGTCGGTCTGTCGGTCTGTCGTCCGGTCTGTCGGTCTGTCGGTCTGTCGGTCTGTCGGTCTGTCGGTCTGTCGGTCTGTCGGTCATGTCGGTCTGTCGGTCTGTCGGTCTGTCGGTCTGTCGGTCTGTCGTTCTGTCGGTCTGTCGGTCTGTCGGTCTGTCGGTCTGTCGGTCTGTCGGTCTGTCGGTCTGTCGGTCTGTCGGTCTGTCGGTCTGTCGGTCTGTCGGTCTGTCGGTCTGTCGGTCTGTCGGTCTGTCGGTCTGTCGGTCTGTCGGTCCTGTCGGTCTGTCGGTCTGTCGGTCTGTCGGTCTGTCGGTCTGTCGGTCTGTCGGTCTGTCGGTCTGTCGGTCTGTCGGTCTGTCGGTCTGTCGGTCTGTCGGTCTGTCGGTCTGTCGGTCTGTCGGTCTGTCGGTCCTGTCGGTCTGTCGTCTGTCGTCTGTCGGTCTGTCGGTCTGTCGGTCTGTCGTCTGTCGGTCTGTCGGTCTGTCGGTCTGTCGGTCTGTCGGTCTGTCGGTCTGTCGGTCTGTCGGTCTGTCGGTCTGTCGGTCTGTCGGTCTGTCGGTCTGTCGGTCTGTCGTCTGTCGGGTCTGTCGTCTGTCGGTCTGTCGGTCTGTCGGTCTGTCGGTCTGTCGGTCTGTCGGTCTGTCGGTCTGTCGGTCTGCGGTCTGTCGGTCTGTCGGTCTGTCGGTCTGTCGGTCGTCGGTCTGTCGGTCTGTCGTATGTCGGTCTGTCGGTCTGTCGGTCTGTCGGTCTGTCGCTGTCGGTCTGTCGGTCTGTCGGTCTGTCGGCTGTCCGGTCTGTCGGTCTGTCGGTCTGTTCGGTCTGTCGGTCTGTCGTCTGTCGGTCTGTCGGTCGACTGTCGGTCTGTCGGTCTGTCGGTCTGTCGGTCTGTCGGTCTGTCGGTCTGTCGGTCTGTCGGTCTGTCGGTCTGTCGGTCTGTCGGTCTGTCGTCTGTCCGGTCTGTCGGTCTGTCGGTCTGTCGGTCTGTCGGTCTGTCGGTCTGTCGGTCTGTCGGTCTGGTCGGTCTGTCGGTCCTGACGGTCTGTCGGTCTGTCGGTCTGTCGGTCTGTCGGTCTGTCGGTCTGTCGGTCTGTCGGTCTGTCGGTCTGTCGGTCTGTCGTCGGTCTGTCGGTCTGTCGGTCTGTCGGTCTTTCGGTCTGTCGGTCTGTCGGTCTGTCGGTCTGTCGGTCTGTCGGTCTGTCGGTCTGTCGGTCTGTCGGTCCTGTCGTCTGTCGGTCTGTCGGTCTGTCGGTCTGTCGTCTGTCGGTCTGTCGGTCTGTCGGTCTCGTCCGGTCTGTCGGTCTGTCGGTCCTGTCGGTCTGTCGGTCTGTCGGTCTGTTCCGGTCTGTCGGTCTGTCGGGTCTGTCGGTCTGTCGGTCTGTCGGTCTGTCGGTCTGTCGGTCTGTCGGTCTGTCGGTCTGTCCGGTCTGTCGGTCTGTCGGTCTGTCGGTCTGTCGGTCTGTCGGTCTGTCGGTCTGTCGGTCTGTCGGTCTGTCGGTCTGTCGTCTGTCGGTCTGTCGTCTGTCGGTCTGTCGGTCTGTCGGTCTGTCGGTCTGTCGGTCTGTCGTCTCGGTCTGTCGGTCTGTCGGTCTGTCGGTCTGTCGGTCTGTCGGTCTGTCGGTCTGTCGGTCTGTCGGGTCTGTCGGTCTGTCGGTCTGTCGGTCTGTCGGTCTGTCGGTCTGTCGGTCTGTCGGCTGTCGGTCTGTCGGTCTGTCGGTCTGTCGTCTGTCGGTCTGTCGGGTCTGTCGGTCTGTCGGTCTGTCGGTCTGTCGGTCTGTCGGTCTGTCGGTCTGTCGGTCTGTCGGTCTGTCGGTCTGTCGGTCTCGTCGGTCTGTCGTCTGCGGTCGTCGGTCTGTCGGTCTGTCGGTCGTCGGTCTGTCGGTCTGTCGTCTGTCGGTCTGTCGGTCGTCGGTCTGTCGGTCTGTCGGTCGGTCGGTCTGTCGGTCGGTCGTCTGTCGGTCCTTGTCGTCTGTCGGTCGGTCGGTCTGGTCGGTTCGGGTCGGTCGGTCGGTCGGTCGTCGTCGGTCGGTCGGTCGGTCGGTCGGTCGGTCGGTCGTCGGTCGGTCGGTCGGTCGGTCGGTCGGTCGTACGGTCGGGTCGGTCGGTCGGTCGGTCGGTCGGTCGGTTCGACGGTCGGTCGGTCGGTCGGTCGGTCGGTCGGTCGGTCGGTCGGGTCGGTCGGTCGGTGGTCGGTCGGTCGGTCGGTCGTCGGTCGGTCGGTCGGTCGGTCGGTCGGTCGGTCGGTCAGGTCGGTCGGGCGGTCGGTCGGTCGGTCGGTCGGTCGGTTTCGGGTCGGTCGGCGGTCGGTCGGTCGGTCGTCGGTCGGTCGGTCGGTCGGTCGGTCGGGTCGGTCGGTCGTCGTCGGTCGGTCGGTCGGTCGGTCGGTCGTCGGTCGGTCGGTCGGTCGGTCGGTCGGGTCGTCGGTCGGTCGTCGGTCGTCGGGTCGGTCGGTCGGTCGGTCGGTCGTCGGTCGGTCGGTCGGTCGGTCGGTCGGTCGGTCGGTCGGTCGGTCGGTCGGTCGGTCGGTCGGTCTCGGTCGGTCGGTCGGTCGGTCGGTCGGACGGTCGGCGGTCGGTCGGCGTCGGTCCGGTCGGTCGGTCGTCGTCGGTCGGTCGGTCGGTCGGTCGGTCGGTCGGTCGGTCGGTCGGTCGGTCGGTCGGTCCGTCGGTCGGTCCGGTCGGTCGGTCGGTCGTCGGCGGTCGGTCTGGTCGGTCGGTCGGTCGGTCGAGTCGGTCGGTCGGTCGGTCGTTCAGGTCGGTCGGTCGGTCGGTCGGTCGGTCGGTCGGTCGGTCGGTCGTTCGGTCGGTCGGTCGGTCGGTCGGTCGTCGGTCGGTCGGTCGGTCCGGTCGGTCGGTCGGTCGGCGGTCGGTCGGTCGGTCGGTCGGTCGGTCGGTCGTCGGGTCGGGTCGGTCGGTCGGTCGGTCGGTCGGTCGGTCGTCGGTCGGTCGGTCGGTCGGGTCGGTCGGTCGGTCGGTCGGTCGGTCGGTCGGTCGGTCGGGTCGGTCGTCGTCGGTCGGTCGGTCGGTCGGTCGGTCGGTCGGTCGGTCGGTCGGTCGGTCGTCGGGTCGGTCGGTCGGTCGGTCGGTCGGTCGGTCGGTCGGTCGGTCGGTTCGGTCCGGTCGGTCGGTCGGTCGGTCGGTCGGTCGGTCGGTCGGTCGGTCGGTCGGTCGGTCGGTCGCGTCGGTCGGTCGTCGGTCGTCGGTCGGTGGTCGGTCGGTCGGTCGGTCGGTCGGTCGGTCGGTCGGTCGTCGGTCGGTCGGTCGGTCGGTCGGTCGGTCGGTCGGTCGGTCGTCGGTCGGTCGGTCGGTCGGTCGGTCGGTCGGTCGTCGGTCGGTCGGTCGGTCGGTCGGTCGGTCGTCGGTCGGTCGGTCGGTCGGTCGGTCGGTCGGTCGGTCGGTCGGTCGGTCGGTCGGTCGGTTCGGTCGGTCGGTCGGTCGGTCGTCGGTCGGTCGGGTCGGGTCCGGTCGGTCGGTCGGTCGGTCGGTCGGTCGTCGGTCGGTCGGTCGGTCGGTCGGTCGGTCGGTCGGTCCGGTCGGTCGGTCCGGTCGGTCGGTCGGTCGGTCGTCGGTCGGTCGGGTCGTTCGGTCGGTCGGTCGGTCGGTCGGTCGGTCGGTCGGTCGGTCGGTCGGTCGGTCGGTCGTCGGTCGGTCGGTCGGTCGGTCGGTCGGTCGGTCGGTCGCGTCGGTCGGTCGGCCGGGTCCGGCGTCGGTCGGTCGGGTCGGTCGGTCGGTCGGTCGGTCGGTCGGTCGGTCGGTCGGTCGCGGTCGGTCGGTCGGTCGGTCACGGTCGGTCGGTCGGTCGGTCGGTCGGTCGTCGGTCGGTCGGTCGTCGGTCGGTCGCGTCGGTCGGGTCGGTCCGGTCGGTCGGTCGGTCGGGTCGGTCGGTCGGTCGGTCGGTCGTCGGTCGGTCGGTCGGTCGGTCGGTCGGTCGGTCGGTCGGTCGGTCGGTCGGTCGGTCGGTCGGTCGGTCGGTCGGTCGGTCGTCGGTCGGTCGGTCGGTCGTCGTCGTCGGTCGGTGGTCGGTCGTCGGTCGGTCGGTCGGTCGGTCGGTCGGTCGTCCGGTCGGTCGGTCGGTCGGTCGGTCGGTCGGTCGGTCGGTCGGTCGGTCGGTCGTCGGTCGGTCGGTCGGTCGGTCGGTCGGTCGGTCGGTCGGTCGGGCGGTCGGTCGTCGGTCGGTTCGGTCGGGTCGTCGGTCGGTTCGGTCGTCGTCGGTCGTCGGTCGGTCGGCGGTCGGTCGTCGGTCGGTCGGTCGGTCGGTCGTCGGTGTCCGTCGGTCGGTCGGTCGGTCGGTCGGTCGGTCGGTCGGTGGTCGCGTCGTCGGTCGGTCGGTCGGTCGGTTCGGGTCGGTCGGTCGGTCGGTCGGTCGGTCGGTCGGTCGTCGGTCGGTCGGTCGGTCGGTCGGTCGGTCGGTCGGTCGGTCGGTCGGTCGGTCTCGGTCGGTCGGTCGGTCGGGTCGGTCGGTCGGTCGGTCGGTCGGTCGGTCGGTCGGTCGGTCGGTCGTCGGTCGGTCGGTCGGTCGGTCGGGTTCGGTCGTCGTCGGTCGGTCGGTCGGTCGGTCGGTCGGTCGGTCGTCGGTCGGTCTCGGTCGGTCGGTCGGTCGGTCGGTCGTCGGTCGGTCGGTCGGTCGGTCGGTCGGTCGTGTCGGTCGGTCGGTCGGTCGGTTCGTCGGTCGGTCGGTCGGTCGGTCGGTCGGTCGGTTCGGTCGCGTCGGTCGGTCGGTCGGTCGTCGGTCGGGTCGGTGTCGGTCGGTCGGTCGGTCGGTCGGTCGGTCGGTGGTCGGTCGGTCGTCGTCGGTCGGGTCGGTCGGTCGGTCGGTCGGTCGGTCGGTCGGTCGGTCGGTCGGTCGGTCGGTCGGTCGGTCGGTCGGTCGGGTCGGTCGGTCGGTCGGTCGTCGGTCGGGTCGGTCGGTCGGTCGGTCGGTCGGTCGGTCGGTCGGTCGGTCGTCGGTCGTCGGTCGGGTCGGTCGGTCGGTCGGTCGTCGGTCGGTCGGTCGGTCGGTCGGTCGCGGTCGGTCGGTCGGGTCGGTCGTCGGTCGGTCGGTCGGTCGGTCGGTCGGTCGGTCGGTCGGTCGGTCGTCGGTCGGTCGGTCGGTCGTCGGTCGGTCGGTCGGTCGGTCGGTCGGTCGGTCGTCGGTCGGTCGGTCGGTCGGTCGGTCGTCGGTCGGTCGGTCGGTCGGTCGGTCGGTCGGTCGGTCGGTCGGTCGGTCGGTCGGTCGGTCGGTCGGTCGGTCGTCGGTCGGGTCGGTCGGTCGGTCGGTCGGTCGTTCGTCGGTCGGTCGGTCGGTCGGTCGGTCGGTCGGTCGGTCGGTCGGTCGGTCGTCGGTCGGTCGGTCGGTCGGTCGGTCGGTCGGTCGGTCGGTCGGTCGGTCGTCGGTCGGTCGGTCGGTCGTCGGTCGTCGGTCGGTCGGTCGGTCGGGTCGGTCGGTCGGTCGGTCGGTCGGTCGGTCGGTCGTCGGTCGGTCGGTCGGTCGGTCGGTCGGTCGGTCGGTCGGTCGGTCGGTCGGTCGTCGGGTCGGTCGGTCGGTCGGTCGGTCGGTCGGTCGGTCGGTCGGTCGTCGGTCGGTCGGTCGGTCCGGTCGGTCGGTCGGTCGGTCGGTCGGTCGGTCGGTCGTCGGTCGGTCGGTCGGTCGGTCGGTCGGTCGGTCGGTCGGTCGGTCGGTCGGTCGGGTCGGTCGTCGGTCGTCGGGTCGGTCGGTCGGTCGGTCGGTCGGTCGGTCGTCGGTCGGTCGGTCGGTCGGTCGGTCGGTCGCGGTCGGTCGGTCGGTCGGTCGTCGGTCGGTCGGTCGGTCGGTCGGTCGGTCGTCGGTCGGTCGGTCGGTCGGTCGGTCGGTCGGTCGGTCGTCGGTCGGTCGGTCGGTCGGTCGGTCGTCGGTCGGTCGTCGGTCGGTCCGGTCGGTCGTCGGTCGGTCGGTCGGTCGGTCGGTCGAGTCGGTCGGTCGGTCGGTCGGTCGGTCGTCGGTCGGTCGGTCGTCGGTCGGTCGGTCGGTCGGTCGGTCGGTCGGTCGGTCGGTCGGTCGGTCGGTCGGTGTCGGTCGGTCGGTCGTCGGTCGGTCGGTCGTTCGGTCGGTCGGTCGGTCGGTCGGTCGGTCGGTCGGTCAGTCGGTCGGTCGGTCGGTCGGTCGGTCGGTCGGTCGGTCGGTCGTCGGTCGGTCGGGTCGGTCGGTCGGTCGGTCGTCGTCGGTCGGTCGGTCGGTCGGCGGTCGGTCGGTCGGTCGGTCGTCGGTCGTCGGTCGGTCGGGTCGGTCGGTCGGTCGTCGGTCGGTCGGTCGGTCGGTCGGTCGGTCGGTCGGTCGGTCGGTCGGTCGGTCGGTCGGTCGGTCGGTCGGTCGGTCGTCGGTCGGTCGGTCGGTCGTCGGTCGGTCGGTCGGGTCGGGTCGGTCTCGGTCGGTCGGTCGGTCGGTCGGTCGGTCGGTCGGTCGGTCGGTCGGTCGGTTCGGTCGGTTCGGGGTCGTCGGTCGGTCGGTCGGTCGGTCGGTCGGTCGGTCGGTCGGTCGGTCGGTCGGTCGGTCGGTCGGTCGGTCGGTCGTCGTGGTCGGTCGGTCGTCGGTCGGTCGGTCGGTCGGTCGGTCGGTCGGTCGGTCGGTCGTCGGTCGGGTCCGGTCGTCGTCGGTCGGTCGGTCGGTCGGTCGGTCGGTCGGTCGGTCGGTCGGGGTCGGTCGGTCGTCGGTCGGTCGGTCGGTCGGTCGGTCGGTCGGTCGGTCGGTCGGTCGGTCGTCGGTCGGTCGGTCGGTCGGTCGGTCGGTCGGTCGGTCGGTCGGTCGGTCGGTCGGTCGGTCGGTCGGTCGGTCGGTCGTCGGTCGGTCGGTCGGTCTCGGGTCGTCGGTCGGTCGTCGGTCGGTCGGTCGGTCGGTCGGGTCGGGTCGTCGGTCGGTCGGGGTCGGTCGTCGGTCGGTCGGTCGGTCGGTCGGTCGGTCGGTCGGTCGGTCGTCGGTCGGTCGGGGTCCGGGTCGGTCCGGTCCGGAGTCGGTCGGGTCGGCGCGTCGTCGGTCGGTCGTCGGTCGGTCGGTCGGTCGGTCGGTCGGTCGGTCGGTCGGTCGGTCGGTCGGTCGGTCGGTCGGTCGGTCGGTCGGTCGGTCGGTCGGTCGGTCGGTCGGTCGGTCGGGTCGGTCGGTCGGTCGGTCGGTCGGTCGTTCGCGGTCGGTCGGTCGGTCGTCGGTTCGGTGTCTGTCGGTCGGTCGTCGGTCGGTCGGTCGACGTCGGTCGGTCGGTCGGTCGGTCGGTCTGGTCGTCTGGTCGGTCGGTCGTCGGTCGGTCGGTCGTCGGTCGTCGGTCGGTCGGTCGGTCGGTCGGTCGTTCGTCGGTCGTCGGTCGGTCGGTCGGTCCGGTCGGTCGGTCGGTCGGTCGGTCGTCGGTCGGTCGGTCGGTCGGTCGGTCGGTCGGTCGGTCGTCGGTCGGTCTGGTCGGTCGGTCGGTCTGTCGGTCGGTCGGTCGGTCGGTCGGTCGGTCGGTCGGTCGTCGGTCGGTCGGTCGGTCGGTCGGTCTGTCGGTCTGTCGGTCTGTCGTCTGTCGGTCTGTCGGTCTGTCGGTCTGTCGGTCTGTCGGTCTGTCGGTCTGTCGGTCTGTCGGTCTGTCGGTCTGTCGGTCTGTCGGTCTGTCGGTCTGTCGGGTCTGTCGGTCTGTCGGTCTGTCGGTCTGTCGGTCTGTCGGTCTGTCGGGTCTGTCGGTCTGTCGGTCTGTCGTCTGTCGTCTGTCGGTCTGTCGGTCTGTCGGCTGTCGGTCTGTCGTCTGTCGGTCTGTCGGTCTGTCGGTCTGTCGGTCTGGTCGGTCTGTCGTCTGTCGGTCTGTCGGTCTGTCGGTCTGTCGGTCTGTCGGTCTGTCGGTCTGTCGGTCTGTCGGTCTGTCGGTCTGTCGGTCTGTCGGTCTGTCGGTCTGTCGGTCTGTCGGTCGGTCGGTCTGTCGGTCTGTCGGTCTGTCGGTCTGTCGGTCTGTCGGTCTGTCGTCTGTCGGCTCGTCTGTCGGTCTGTCGGTCTGTCGGTCTGTCGGTCTGTCGGTCTGTCGGGTCTGTCGGTCTGTCGGTCTGTCGTCTTGTCGGTCGGTCGGTCTGTCGGTCTGTCGGTCGTCGGTCTGTCGGTCTGTCGGTCTGTCGGTCTGTCGGTCTGTCGGTCTGTCGGGTCGGTCGTCGGTCGGTCGGTCTGGCGGTCGTCGGTCGGTCGTCGGTCGGTCGGTCGGTCGGTCGGTCGGTCGTGTCGGTCCGGTCGTCGGTCCGGGTCGGTCGGCGGTCGTCGGTCAGTCGGTGTCGGTCTGGTCGGGTCGGTTCGTTTACGGTGTTCGGTAGTGTTCCGGGGGTCGGTCGGGTCGGGTCGGGGTCGGATCGTCGGTCGGTCGGTCGGTCGTCGGTCGGGTCGGTCGGTCGGTCGGTCGGTCCGGTCGGTCGGTCGGTCGGTCGGTCGGTCGGTCGGTCGGTCGGTCGGTCGGTCGGTCGGTCGGTCGGTCGGTCGGTCGGTCGGTCGGTGTCGTCGGTGTCGGTCGGTCGTCGGTCGTCGGTCGTCGGTCGGTCGGTCGGTTCGGTCGTCGGTCCGGTCGGTCGGTCGGTCGGTCGGTCGGTCGGTCGGTCGGTCGTCGGTCGGTCGGTCGGTCGGTCGGTCGGTCGGTCGGTCGGTCGGGTCGGTCGGTCGGTCGGTCGGTCGGTCCGGGGTCGGTCGGTCGTCGGTCGGTCGGTCGGACGGTCGGTCGGTCGGTCGGTCGGTCGGTCGGTCGTCGTCGGGTCGGTCGGTCGGTCGGTCGTCGGTCGGTCGGTCGGTCGGTCGGTCGGTCGGTCGGTTCGGTCGGTCGGTCGGTCGGTCGGTCGGTCGGTCGGTCGGTCGGTCGGTCGGTCGGGGTCGTCGGGTCGGTCGTCGGACGGTCGGTCGGTCGGTCGGTCGGTCGGGGTCGTCGGTCGGTCGGTCGGTGGTCGGTCGGTCGGTCGGTCGGTCGGTCCGGTCGGTCGGTCGGTCGGTCGGTCGGTCTGGTCGTCGGTGCGGTCGGTCGTCGGTCGGTCGGTCGGTCGTCGTGCTCGGTCGGTCGGTCGTCGGTCGGTCGTCGGTCGGTCGGTCGGTCGGTCGGTCGGTCGGTTCGGTCGGTCGGTCGGTCGCGGTCGGGGTCGGTCGGTCGGCTTCGGTCGGTCGGTCGGCGTCGGTCGGTCGGTCGGTCGGTCGGTCGGTCGGTCAGTCGGTCGGTCGGGTCGGTCGGTCGGTCGTCGGGGTCGGTCGGTCGTCGGTCGGTCGGGTCGGTCGGTCGTCGGTCGGTCGGTCGGTCGGTCGGTCGTTCCGGTGGTCGGTCGGTTCGGTCGCGTCGTCGGTCGGTCGGTCGGTCGGTCGTCGGTCGGTCGGTCGGTCGGTCGTCGGTCGGTCGGTCGGTCGGTCGGTCGGCTCGGTCGGTCGGTCGGTCGGTCGGTCGGTCGGACGGTCGGTCGTCGGTCGGTCGGTCGGTCGGTCGGTCGGTCCGGTCGGTCGGTCGGTCGGTCGGTCGGTCGGTCGGTCGGTCGGTCGGTCGGTCGGTCGGTCGTCGGTCGGTCGGCGGTCGTCGGTCGGTCGGTCGGTCGGTCGTCCGGTCGGTCGGTCGGTCGGTCGGTCGGTCGGTCGTGTCGGTCGGGTCGGTCGGTCGGTCGGTCGGTCGGTCGGTCGGTCGGTCGGTCGGTCGGTCGGTCGGTCGGTCGGTCGGTCGGTCGGTCGGTCGTCGTCGGTCGGTCGGTCGGTCGGTCGGTCGGGGTCGGTCGGTCGGTCGGTCGGTCGGTCGGTCGGTCGGTCGTCGGTCGGTCGGTCGGTGGTCGGTCGGTCGGTCGGTCGGTCGGTCGGTCGGGCGTCGGTCGGTCGGTCGGTCGGTCGGGTCGGTCGTCGGTCGGTCGGTCGGTCGGTCGGTCGTCGGTCGGCGGTCGGGTCGGTCGGTCGTCGGGTCGGTCGGTCGGTCGTCGGTCGGTCGGTCGGTCGGTCGGTCGGTCGTCGGTCGGTCGGTCGGTCGGTCGGGTCGGTCGGTCCGGTCGGTCGGTCGGTCGGTCGGTCGGTCGGTCGGTCGGTCGGTCGGCTCGTCGGTCGGTCGGTCGGTCGGTCCGGTCGGTCGGTCGGTCGGTCGGTCGGTCGGTCGGTCGGTCGGTCGGTCGGTCGGTCGGTCGGTCGGTCGGGGTCGGTCGGTCGGTCGGGTCGGTCGGTCGGGTCGGTCGGTCGGTCGGTCGGTCGGTCGGTCGGTCGGTCGGTCGGGTCGGTCGGGTCGGTCGGTCGGTCGGTCGGATCGGTCGGTCGGTCGGTCGGTCGGTCGGTCGGTCGGTCGGTCAGTCGGGTCGTCGGGTGCCGGTCGGTCGGTCGGGTCGGTCGGTCGGTCGGTCGGTCGGTCGGTCGGTCGGTCGGTCGGTCGGTCGGTCGGTCGGTCGGTCGGTCGGTCGGTCGGTCGGGTCGGTCGGTCGGTCGGTCGGTCGGTCGGTCGGTCGGGTCGGGTCTGGTCGGGTCGTCGGAGGTCGGTCGGTCGGTCGGTCGGTCGGTCGGTCGGTCGGTCGGTCCGGTCGGTCGTCGGTCTGGTCGGTCGGTCGGTCGGTCGGGTCGTCGGTCGGTCGGTCAGGTGGTCGGTCGGTCGGTCGGTCGGTCGGTCGGTCGGTCTGTCGGTCCGGTCGGATGTCGGTCTGTCGGTCTGTCGGTCTGTCGGGGGTCTGTCGGTCTGTCGGTCTGTCGGTCTGTCGGTCGTGGTCGGTCGGTCGGTCTCGGTCTCGTCTCGTCGGTCTCGCTCGGTCTCGTCGGTCCTCGTCGTCTCGTCTCGTCTCGGTCGTCTCTCTCTCTCTCTCTCTCTCTCTCTCTCTCTCACTCTCTCTCTCTCTCTCTCTCTCATCTCATCTCTCAACTCTCTCAACTCTCACTCTCTCAATCACTCAATCTCTCAATCTCTCATCTCACCTAACCCCTCATCTCAATCTCTCAATCTCTCAATCTCTCAATCTCTCAATCTCACATCTCTCAATCTCTCAATCTCACAATCTCTCAATCTCTCAATCTCTCAATCTCACAATCTCTCAATCTCTCAATCTCTCAATCTCTCAATCTCACTCAATCTCTCAATCTCTCAATCTCACAATCTCTCAATCTCTTCATCACTCAATCTCTCAATCTCTCAATCTCTCAATCTCTCAATCTCTCAATCTCTCAATCTCTCAATACTCTCTCCAATCTCTCAATATCAATCTCTCAATCTCTCAATCTCTCAAACTCACTCATCTCTCAATCTCTCAATCTCTCATTATCTCTCAATCTCTCAACTCTCATCTCAATCTCTCAATCTCTCAATCTCTCAATCATCAATCTCTCAATCTCTCAATCTCTCAATCTCTCAAATCTCTCTCTCATCAATCTCTCATCTCTCAAATCTCTCAATCTTCAATCTCTCAATCTCTCAATCTCTCAATCTCTCAATCTCTCATCTCTCAATGCTCTCAATCTCTCAATCTCTCAATTCCCAATCTCTCAATCTCTCAATCTCTCAATCTCTCAATCTCTCAATCTCTCAACTCTCAATCTCTCAATCTCTCAATCTCTCAATCTCTCAATCTCTCAATCTCTCATCTCTCAATCTCTCAATCTCTCAATCAATCTCTCAATCTCGTCAATCTCTCAATCTCAATCTCTCAATCTCTCAATCTCTCAACCTCTCAATCTCTCATATCTCTCAATCTCTCAATCTCTCATCTCTCAATCTCTCAATCTCTCATCTCTCAATCATCTCAATCTCTCAATCTCTCAACTCAATCTCTCAATCTCTCAATCTCTCAATCTCTCAATCTCTCAATCTCTCAATCTCTCTCAATCTCTCAATCTCTCAATCTCTCAATCTCTCATCTCATCAATCTCTCAATCTCTCAATCTCTCAATCTCTCAATCTCTCAATCTCTCAATCTCTCAATCTCATCAATCTCTCAATCTCTCAATCTCTCAATCTCTCAATCTCTCAATCTCT
>JAXIVJ010012027.1:0-22500 GCA_036785665.1 Chirona hameri | reverse complement strand
GAAACTGACACCGATATGTTTGTTTCGTCGATACACGTCTTCCCATATGCAACATGACCTACTTGGGTCACCACTTGACCTTGACTTGAGGTCAAATTGTTAGGTTTACCTAACCTGGCCAAAACTAATATTAATCAAAGAGCCTTGACGAGACAAACACGATGGCATCAACATTATTGCTTTGTCGTTATTAGATAAAAAGCTATTCGTGAAAAACTGTTTTGTAAAAAATAGCCTTTTTGACATTTGATGAGCTCTGGAGCCTAAATTCTTGACCTTAGCTAAAATCTGAGGACATATTGTTGAATGTTTTTGTCAAAAGTTTTCCATTGCTTTTCTGTTTGTCCCTAGCTATCATAGTTCCTGAGATATCTGGGGGTTTCTGGAGCGAAGTCCTAAAACTTGAGAAGAATAAAAATCCTTTGATGACCTCTGGTGACCTCAATATTGACTTTATGCAAAATACCTGAGTAGTTTCGAATGTCCTTGTCGAGAGCTTTAAAACTTTTGGGGCGTCTTTATAGCCCTTTTAGTTTTCGAGTTAGAGGGGGGTCGTCTAAACACCCTCAGCACGGCGAGGTGGCGCCGAGCACCGGCACGGCGCGAGTTAATATTGTGTATTTCTTAAATGTCTGAAACGCAATTATTTGAAAAGTTTTGCGGACATTCACTGGAGTTTCCATCCTCAGTTGATTTCAATCAGTGAAACTTATCTTTTGTGAGTGACACAGATAGTCAGCTATTAAACTTGTATATTCTGCATCATATTTTTTTAACATTTACCATAAGCTTATTCATTATTAGTGCAAAATTATTTTTTGTTTGAGTGTGTTGTGGGAACCCGCCACTAGCGGATCCAGGAGGGAGGATAGCGGCCATGCCGCCCCCCCCCTCCCAAAAAAAAACTGAAATCGGACCAAAATTGACACATTTCCTGATATAGAGGAAAATCTAAGCAACTTTTACTAAGGAAAATGTGTTTTAAATCACCTATCAATGCATAAGCAAGCGAAATCCGACGATTTTTCAGAAATGTGCGAGACTTTTTGGAATTTGGCCCCCCGCAAACCACCCATGCCTTTTCCCTCCCCCCCCAAACCACCGTTCTGGATCCGCCAATGGAACTGGCAAAACCACAGTTAATTTTATTGATATTGCATCAGTCCAGGGTATTGTTTATTTTGTGCGGAGAATGGAGTGCTACCAAGTAATAGGTATACTTTGATTTGTTTCAATATGTGTGGATTGGCTTGGCAACAACATTGAGGCTGTATGAATGTGACTAATGTGTTGATTTTCTCCAGACAGTGTCCTAGCATTTATAATATTTGTTGAAAAATGACACCCTGTGGAAATGAACCCCTATTTTCCACTATTTTTCCTGAGTTTTACTGTGAATTTATCACTCCTTAATTTAAAGTGTATTGGATAATTGAAATCCTGATTCTGATTTATGAATGTAATGACATGAACAGCTTGTGGAGGAAAAGACAGGTAAGATTTTGCATAGGTAATATCATATTCTGATGAAGCAAGTAATTGAGAATTGATAAAGTCAAGTACATGTGTGTTTTGGTTGAATATTTCCAATATTACCAGTGTCGTAACGGTAGGTGGCGGTAGGTGGCGCTAGTGACAGGCTCCATGCGCCAATCGTGCCGTACCAGCTTGGCCGGGGATACATACAAAAATGACCCATCTCACCTGGGGTCATTTTTTTCCTGTGCCACTTTTGGTCGGGGTCACTCAAAGCATTTTTAACACCCCTGGATCCAGCTTCGGTGACTGTCTGCTCACCATGGGTACCCGCTCACGGGTCCGCTCACGGGTCCGCTCACGGGTCCGCTCACGGGTCCGCTCACGGGTCCGCTCACGGGCTCACGAGCCTCCACGGGTTTGGGTTGGGTATTAATTTGTAACCTTTTCATGGGACCGGGCGGGCACGGGTAAGGGAATTTTTTGGATATGTTGCCTAGTGTTATTTTTAATTTTACTTGGCAACCAAATGTTTAACCAGGTGAATATATTAATAAATGATATATGACGCTTGAATTATAAACCTTGGCAATGCTATGAGAACAAGAGCTCATTGGTAAGTAAACCTATAAAAGCTATACAATGATACATAAATATACAAGCAATGACAACCATGAACCAAAATTCATGGCATGATACTATTAAGGGAAACAGACATAACACCAAACACGACTTAACACCAAACGTTTCATGCTACTGGTTTTGTAAAAGACACTGACACACTGTAACACAAGTAGCATTAACAACTAGTTAACCCTATTCCCTGCGGGGGCAGATTATGCCCCCCCCCCCCCCGGTAGTTGTTCACTTGCCGCTTCTAAATCGTTAAGCCTAGCGTCCTGAAACTTTGTGAATTTTCCCAAAATTAAATGGCGCGAGTTGTGTCAAAATTTTGAAAAAATCGGTAGGGCAGAGGCGGTTCCAGGCTCCTGTTTTGGGGAGGGTGTTACGAATGCGGTTTTGCGGCGCATACTTCCTTCGTGGTTTACAGTGCAATAAATGCGTCAGAAACAATTTCAATGCAATATGCATCATAGATACTGGGATTGCACATATTTTTGGGACAGAGGCGCCCTCAGGATAAAAAAAATGTGAGGCGATACTCACCCTCAAATTAGGTCCAACTTAAAATTAGTAAGATGATAAAAGCGTTACGCGCATGGTGCCCCCATGTTTTTTTCCTGGATCCGCCTATGCGCAATGTATCAAATTTAACAAATTACAGCATATAATGCCCACATGTGACGTTCATGACGTCCCAAACAATCACGAACAGCACATATTTTTTTTATCTCAGAAAATCCGCCCATTTTACATTCCCTGAATACGCCTATTATTTTTTATTTAGTTTTTTGTCTTTAATTATATTAAAGACCAGTACATTTGAAGCTCAAAAACGTTTGGGGCATGACAATCGGTCGAGCCACATGGCTGCAATGACCTTTCAAAAAGCACCAAAAATTTCGGATTTTTTGCCCCTGGCCCCCCATTTTTGAACAAAAAAAAAAAAAATCGGGGTTCGAAAAGAGAGATCTAGTCATGACGCATCGAATGGTGCCTTTCCCATCGAAATCGACCGAGCGGTTCTCGAGATCTCTGGGGGGCAGAATCTGCCCCCCGCAGGTTGACGTAATTCTGGCCGCCCGCAGGGAATAGGGTTAAGGAAGGGTGGGGGCCACCCTTCGCCACTTGGTTTATTGGTGCAGCATGCAAATAATGTAATGCAAATTGAGAAATTTAAATAATAGGTTTCTGGAGGTCACACAAGGTGAACGAAAAGTGTCATGAAGTCACATAGTCCAGGTTATGCAAGGTCCCGCAGCCAAATTGGATATAACATATTCGTTTCATTGGCATTTATCCTTATAAGTTTTGTTTTTCCATTTGGTTAAATACACAATTTTGGTCTTCAAAAGTGCTTCTGCAATATGATCTTGAAGAAATGCCGTAGACTATAACTTGGAAATCGCAAGTCATAGCGATGTTTTTTTTCACACAGCTGAATTCAGGGCCCAAGATAACCAAAACAACTATTTTGAACAAGAAGTGAGAGACGAGGGTGTCGTCGATTTGTCGCACTGCTGTGTTTTTGTCCTCGTCGTCATATGTAGGTTGCATGGTAGGCGTAGCGCTGGCAATTTCTTCGTGTCCGTTTCAGTCACGTCAGGGTAACGTTTACAATTGACCCGTCTTTTCTGTCGTTGTGGACAACTTGCTGTTGCTGTTGATGAGTCGTTGTGGTTATGCTGATTTGCTACTCGATTTGAATCAAAGACGTCGGGAGCTAACACTTGGTATTGCTAATAAATGCAATCCGTGACAAACAGTGCATTGGCAAACATTCCGGCACAGGGCACAACACCTGACGACAGCGGGTCACCTGCCTAACCACAAGGGGGGGGGGGGCAGTGCGAGGGCAAGAGGGAGGGGGGGGGGGGGGCAGGTTTCCGGAGCGGGGCTATCAGAGCTCTGACAGCAGTACATAAAACCCGAATCCTAACTGAGCAGCAGCATATTTGAAAACGTGCTATAAGAAAATGTGTGATTTGGGTTGAAGGTGTGTCATTGTAGGTAAATATATAAGTGGTGTTCTAAAATATGTGTTTAACATGTGAGACGGTAGCGACGACGTTGATGGAACAATTTGACTTGTTATAGCAGGATCATATAAGTGTCTAACTGATTAGACTGACTTGCTGTTACATTCGCTCTTGTCTTGCTGTTGCTGGTAACTATAGGTTAAAGGCACTCTTTCAGCGACACAATAAGCATCCGCCATAGGGTGTCAATGACACCCTACCTGTGACAGCCCGTGAGGTTGTCAAAGAAGGGTATCGTAGAAATGCGAGACACCATATTAAGGGGTCGCAAATGCCAAAATAAGGAGTCGTGACTCCTTATATTTCGTAGATAAAGGTATCGCACCCCGTTAATTGGTGTCAGCGACACCCCCGATAGGCGTCATTTGAGGGGTTCGAACTCCTTCTAACGTGTCAGACTCCGAAATAAGGTGTCATTAACACCCCTGACAGACGTCATCTGAGGGTGTCGAACTCCTTGTGAAGTGTCAGACTTCGAAAAGGGGCGTCATTGACACCTCCGACTGGTGTCATCTGAGAGTGTCGAACTCCTTGTGAAGTGTCGGACTTCGAAAAGGGGCGTCATTGACACCTCCGACGGGTTTCATCTGAGAGTGTCGAACTCCTTGTGAAGTGTCATACTTCGAAATAGGGCGTCATCGACACCCCTGTTGGGTATCATCCGAAAAGAGTCTGATTCTCTTGAAGGAGTCAGGACTCCCGTTGATAAGGTGTCAAACACCCACGCTGGTCCCATACAACACCATTTTGTAGAGTCTGACTCTTCTTTACACTGTTTTTTAGTGTTCGATACCCTAAGGAGGTGTTGCAAAACACCCCTCTGGGGCGGACATTTTGACGGTGTCGCCAATCCACGTACGGGTGTCATTTTGTCTTTCAGTGCGAGGAGGTGAATTACTGAACTATTACCGATTTCCGCCCCCCCCCCCTCCTCTCTGGTTTTTCATGAATAGCGGAAAAACGGCGTCACGGAGCGCCGCCAAATTTGGCACAACTGTTTGGGCATCAATTGCCCACATAGTCTGAATTTGTTTACCTCGGGCCATCTCAGGTCAGGTCACCAGACCTGGTTACGGGACCCCACCTCCAAAAGTTTGCGGTCATACCACAGCCATAGTTTTTGGCCGATTGATTCCAAACTTACAGGACTTCATAAGGTTATAGATATGTACCTACAATTTGTTTATCTCAGATTTTTGTTATGTTGGTGACCTAAAGTCGGGTCAATTTCGTGACCTCCTACTATAAGTGAATGGGGAAATATTCAAATGTTTCTTATTCCGAGGATACGCATGATAGCAATCCAATCACTCCAATTCCTTCTGGATCATGTTATCATAGGTCATTCTTGATGACCAAGGTGCAATTTTTGTTCAGTGACCCCCCACATGGTCAGGCGAGGTCACCCAAGGGCACCGACACGTCTGTTTGTTAATAACTCTCGGTATAATGAAGATCGAGAAGTAAAACCGGCACCAATGTCGAGGCACTCATCGAGATACGTCTCACAATATACAACATGACCTACTTGGGTCACCACTTGACCTTGACCTGAGGTCAAATTTCTAAGTTGACCTAACCCGGCCAATAGGACTATGATTCGAAGGGCCTTGACGAGACAAACACGATGGGGTCAAAAATATTGCCCTATCGTAAAGGGAATAGGTCACCTTAAAAGTTGTCTTGAAATTCAACCATATGGTGCATCTTGAGCTCAAAACTACGAATATGACTTCGGTTTGGACAACTGATGGATATATGTGGAGAAAGAAGTAAGTTTCTCTTTGAATTTCACGAGAAATCGTAGATAGCAACTGGCGTTCTGGCTCCGCCGCGCTCCGCCTGACGTCAAGTACAGTCTCAGACAAGGAGCCGCCCTGGCGGCTGAGCGGGCGGCCGCCAGAGCGGCCGAGGCGTCGTGATCAGAGACTACGTGCCAGAGAGTGTACCTGCCTCCGGCGGCGAGCGTTCATGTCTAGATCGTGGCCCGGAACAGCGACATGAAACCGGGCCCACTAGTCCTGTGTCGAAATTACTTAAGGTAGGGAGGTAATTATTTCACTGCAACCCATTTCACTGCAACCCAACCCACCTCAATATTGACTTGACCTAAACACTGACCAAATACTTTCGAAAGAACGACGTATCTAATTCCGTTTTCTACTTGTCGCTACGTTACGTGGTTTTCGAGATCTTAGGGAGGGGGATCAACTTCCCGGCAGTTCGTGGTTGGCGCGAACCTCCGGCAGTGCGCGTGTTAATATCATCAAAATGAACCTTGCTCGGTCATCGGTGGCCCTAAACACTGTTAGTCACTTTAAAGGAAACAGTCCACCTTTAACAAATCTCAGAAATGATTTAGAGAAGCTAGAAATGAATTATCATGTTAGATGTTATTAGTAAGCCATACAAATATATATTAACGTGGAAAAAGCAAATTATCATGTCAGTTATTTGGTTCCAATTCAGTTGTTTTCCTCTGAATGGAGTGAATTAATGCGAAATCAGGACATCTGCACGTGCGTGATGTATAATTTCCCTCAGAATATTGCTGAGAAAAGTGTTTATACACGATTTTAGCGATATATCTCTCAAAGTTCATTCGTGCAATGAAGGTACTGAAACAGCATGTTCTTGTCCAGCGCTATATATTGCAATGTTTATAATACTTATTCCCCAAGCCATACGTCATAATCATTGGCGTACACAATGGGGGGGGGGGGGGGCAAACGGGTCAATTCCCCCTACCTGTCTGTACGTGCGTCTGTACGTGCCCCCTTTGGTCGACAAAATGAATGATTTTCTATTGTTCTTCAAAGAGAAAAATGGTGAGAATATGCCCTTTAAAAATATAGTGGGCCAAATCCGGTGAGTTTTTTTTGGTGGGAGTACTTTATGAGCAAAAAATTTCCTACTCCTGGAGCGAATCGTGGGTACTCTACGGGTCATAATCATACGTCAAATCAGCCAATCAAGGATGGGAGCCCACGACGGATACTCGTCCCGGCTTCTAGGACTCCGGAAAGCCAATTTTAATTAATCGAGGGGTTTCTATGAAAATGTGAAAGCTTCTCAAGTCCATTTTCGAGCATGGGCTACAACTTGGATATCTCAACTCAAAACCCTATGTAAAGGTGAACTGTTTCCTTTAAGACGTATTTATTACAGTATCCTATTAATCGTCACATTCGTTTGTTCTAAGTGAATGCAGGTGTATATGTTGGCTTTTTAATTTTGTGCTAGATATGAATTAAATTGTATCAAAAAAGATAAGGCGAGGTTAACAAGACAAAAATAAACCTCACAAAAACAGAAAAACCGGTCTCTGGGGGCCGATTTATCTAACACCAGATTCGGTTGGCGCCACTTGAAGCATTGTTAACACCCTTATAGGTAGGGTCACCCATTTATTTTCCAAATATATGCTGCATGTCAATGGCAATGACAGTGTGGTATAAGTTATTTAGTGTGATAAACATTTTCGATTTTTGGTGTGGACGGTGTAGACAAACTCGACGCTGTCTCAGTCTGCTGAGACAGTCTCAGTCTCAGATTCTGCTGAAATGTATTTTTTCCATATGTCGGAAATGTAGTTTTTCGACTATAAGTGCAGTATCAGCACTGATATCATAATTGTTGTCTTGCCTTTTGTGTTATTTGAAGTAGCTTATTTGGAATTGAATTATGCTGGGAAGTATAGTTATGCTATAGGATAAATGTCCAGTCCCCAAATGCGGCGTAACACCAAACACAAATAGCATTAACCCGCGACTTACTGGGGGGTTATTTTTGCCCCCCCCCCCCCTCCGTTATTTTGCAATAACTCCTCAACCAACACCAGTATCGTCACCAATCTTGCAGTACCTTCTCTCACATCAATTCTACACATGTTGGCCAAAGGAAAAAGTTAGGATTATGATAGGCCAACCGGAAATGACGTCAGAGTGACGTCATGTTCTTCGGTTTCTGTTGCAAAATAATGGTTTCCGGAAAACGCTGTCAAAGATACAATGTTTGAGATAAATTAAATTATCTTAAATCAAATTACTAACAATACACCGGTCTATCAAACTGCAATCTCGAATTTTTTAGGGTTTGTTATTCACAATTTTGAGAAATCCATTTTTTGTTTGTTTTACAATTAAAAAAAGAAGGAATTATCCACAAACCGGATTATATGTTATTGAGAGGTGTTCGGTGAATATGTGTACCAAATTTGAAGTCTATATCTTCAAAAATGACTGACTTATGACCTTTAAATGACAAAAAATCGACCACCTCCCACAGCATTAGTATGCATAAAAAAATGAATCTCCGTGTTTGCTTTTTACTTCTATTTATATGGAACAAACAATGCTCTAAGGTCATTTTTCGCGTTCTAGACGAGACAAAAACCCATAAACATGTGTTACAACGCCTAATGACCGTAATCTGCAGTTTGACCTCGTGACCTCGGATGACCTTGACCTGACTCAAGGTCATAAACAGCTTAGAATGGTACTTAGAAGTGTCAGACACACGAATCATACCTATTTATCGACTGCTTATGCGTTTAGTATCGCAATTTTGCGCGACAATTCCTTCCATCGAGACCTATTGACACGGTCAAACATGTTGTACTTGAACTGACCTGTGACGTCATCGGTGACCCTGAGGTCAACAATATTATGTTTCCCCCGATAAATTTTCCAGGGCTATCGATTGCCGTTTGAATTTTTACAATCAGTTTAGTAGTTCCGGAGATCCGAGGGGGAGGGGAAAAAATAGCCCCCCCTTCCCCAGTAAGTCGCGTTATGAAATATACCCCAGTAACTCGTGGGTTCACACGCGCCCTGGAGGGCCTCTGATAATTACACGCCCTAGAGGGGGGGGGGGCGGATTTCGCCCCCCTCCCCTATGATCTCGAAAACCACGCAACGTAGCGACAAGCGGGAAACGACGTTAGATAGCTCGAGACAAACTCTTTCGAAAGTATTTTGTTCATTTTTTTCAGGTCAATATTGAGGTCACCAGAGGTCATCAAGGGTCAGATTTTCAAGTTTTCAAGACTTTGGTTCGAACACCCCCAAATATCTCGGAACTATGATAGTTAGCAGCAAACGGAAAAAAGCAATCGAAAGTCATTGAAAAATGCAATCGACATGGTTGTCCTCAGATTTGAGCTCAGGTCAATAGTTTAGGCTCCAGAGGTCATCGAATGTCAAAAAGGTGATTTTGTTTTGAAAACTGTTTTCCCCAAATAACCTTTTACCTAATAAAGATAAAGCAATAATGTTTACGCCATCGCGTGTGTCTTGTTAAGGCTCTTCGAATCATATTCATGGTGACCGGGTTAGGTCAACTGAGAAATCTGACCTCAGGTCAAGGTCAAGTGGTGACCCAAGTTGGTCATGTTGCATATTGGGAGACGTGTCGCGACGAAACAAACATATTGGTACCGTTTTCTCTTCTCTATCTTCATTATGTCGATAGTTATTGATAAAACCGTGTTGGAGGTCACAAAATTGACCTGACCTTAGGTCACCGATATTAGAAATCCGAGATAAATAAATTGTTGGTATCTATGACCTTATGAAGTCCTGCAAGATTGAAACCGATCGGCGTTAAACTGTTGCTGTGGTACTACTGCAAACGTTTTGGAGTTGAGGTCATCACGTGACCTGGTCTGGTGACCTGACCTGAGATGACCTGAGGCCAAGAATTTTACATAATGCAGGAAGTTAATTTCTAAACAGGTATACAAAAAACGGCGGCGCTGCGCGCCGCCGTTTTTGCGCTATCCTCGAAAAACCGGAGGGGTGGGCGGATTTCGCCCCCCTCCAGGGCGCGTGTTAAGACGCATACATCACACACCGTCGCAGCTAAAAATGCAATGTTTCGGAGATCTGTCACAGTGACGAGAACCGTCAAACAGGTTTCTTTTAAGTAGTGCTTATATACGTGTTTGTATATTGTTTATATATGTAAATAGGTAGGTATACTCAGGGACGGCACCAGGAGAGAAAAACAGGGAGAAGGGTAATATTAATTAGGGTCACCGGTCACCATTTGGCATTGTGGTGCCGCTTGCATCAAGTCAGTGACTGCTGATTGTTTCGTTGCTATCTACCCGACCCTCCCCATCTTGATTTTTTTTTGTCGGTACACGGGGTGAAGGAAATGGAAGGCCACACAGCAAAAACGGAAATATGAATAGTTTCAGTGCAAATTCATCCATGTAAATATTTTTTGTCATTTGGTGAATTCGAGTGCACTATTTTGAGCTCAATAAATGCATATGCAGCCTGACCTTGAATAAATGCCTGAGGATCTCCATGACGGGAAGTCAGATCTAGATAATATTCACACGCCTGAATTCAGGGCCTGCAGTGTAACCATACATACCAATTTTGAACGAAAAGTGAGGTTCTTCAACAGGAAAACAAATTTCGAAATGACGTGTTTTCTCGAAGTCTTTTAACAATCTGTGCAGCAATTCGGCATGATCTATCAGCAAGTCTTGCACAACTACAGCAAGGACGGATCAACTATTGAGATTTGCCCGACTGCTACCGAAACAAACACCGAGGAAGCAGCCCCTCCCCTCAAAAAACACCTGGCTACAAATTACAATGACACTTAACCCGCGAGTCACTGGGGGGCTTTTTTTAGCCTCCCTTAAGAATATTAGGAATATCTCAGCCACTAATGCAGATATCGACGCCAAACTTTCAGTACCTTTCTGGGCATCAATTTACACCGTTTGAGAAGAAGAAAAAAAGCAATTTCGTCAGAATTTTTGCGAGATATAGTGAATTTAGTGACGTCACTAAACACGATTTTGACACCAAAATCAGCTAAACTTTGCCAGGCCGTACAAATGCCGCATTTGAAGAAAAATGCAATCGAAAAACGCTAAAAGGTAGAAAATTGCAAGGGCTACAAACCAGTTATCTCGAAATTTCGAAACTTTTGGTTTTTGACCCCTAAAATGTCATTTTTTTGTTGTAAATGCCCACAAAATCAAATTTTTCAAAGATATTAAAAAAACGGAATATATGTCAGATAGATACATATGAGCAACTAACATACCAAATTTCAAAATGACATCATCTTTTTTGGCTGACATGGCATATAAAGTATGGGTAAATTATGATGTCATATTTTGAAATTGCGTTTTTTGGCTTTTATTGACCAGATACAGACAAATAAATGCTAGCACTGTATTTTTTTAGATAAAACTGATATAGAAACATGTTTTTGTCATTTTGATTTATCAATTTCACATTTTGACCTTCAGTGACCTGAACTTGACCTGAACTTGACACTAACCTCACGTAAATGAAGTCAGGTGGTAGAATTACTATCACTATCGAATTCTACGCGTAAAAGAATCCATAAAACATGTGCTGCATGACTTTCGTAGATATTTTGTGTGTAGTGACCTTTTGTGACCGGACATTGACCTTGATCTTTTCCAACAATCTCACTTTAGCTCATGTGGGATATGTATCATACCCTTGACAACACTTTGGGTGATTATAGGCGCAATCGAAGGCCATGAATGGCAAGTATTGTACATAAACTCAAATACCTCGATTTTTACGTTTGACTTGACCGTGACCTGACATGTGACCTTAATTTGAAAATTTAAATGTGCGTTAGGTTCATCTCATTAAGCGCTTTCGAATGCCGCCTTGTGCGTCCCGCTGCGATCATTAGTTCGGAAGATACCAGGGGGGGGGGCTACCCCCCAGTGAGTCGTGTTACAGAATATACCCCAGTGACTGCCGGGTTAAGACCAGAATCAGATGATGAAGAATCTGGGAGACCTGATACCTCATTTTTTAATCAGATGATCTTTCTATATGGTTTTGCTTTTCATGCGCAAGCTGCACACTTGGTGGTATATGTATGACGGTCCCACTATGTATGACGAGAGCGTGCGAACTTGAGGTGAGGCCAAACGCGGCATGGGGCAACGCCCACATAATAAATCACATAATCCTCATTGTCTACACTTAGCTCGGTGTCGCTGAAGGCTGAAGGGTCCTCTTTCGGTGATCCGAACAGCTGCTGCTGAAGTCCTCCTGTCCTTCAGTTCTTCAAGATCCTCAAGTAGAAGGGCCAGATGTCACATGGCAATATCTATGGGAAAGACATATTCGTTAATTTGAGTCACTGGGGAGGCCAAGGGTCTGACGGTGATGAGAGGGGAGGTCAGGGGTTTGACAGAGAAGAGAGGGAGGCTACGGGTCCGGCGGTGATGGGAGGAGAGGTCAGGGGTTTGACAGTGAAGGTAGCGAGGCCAAGGGTCTGACGGTGATGGGAGGGGAGATCAGGGGTTTGACAGTGAAGAGAGGGAGGCTACGGGTCCGATGGTGATAGGAGGGGAGGTCAGGGGTTTGCCAGAGAAGATAGCGAGGCCAAGGGTCTGACGGTGATGGGAGGGGAGGTCAGGGGTTTGCCAGAGAAGAGAGGGAGGCTACGGGTCCGATGGTGATAGGAGGGGAGGTCTGATGGGAGTCAATTATGATTGAGGGTTGAATGGGAGTCGACGTTAACCCGCGAGTTACTGGGGTATATTTCATAACGCGACTTACTGGGGGGGGGGGGGGGGGGGGGGGTTGCCCCCTCTGATCTCCGGAACTACTGGACCAAATGTAAAAATTCAAACGGCATTCGATAGCCCTGGAAAATTTATCGAGGGAAACATAATATTGTTGACCTCCGGGTCACCGATGACGTCACAGGTCAGGTCAAGTACAAAATGTTTGACCGTGTCAAAAGGTCTCGATGGATGGAATTGTCGCGCAAAATTGCGATATTAAACGCATAAACTGTCGATACATCGGTATGATTCGTGTGTCTGACACTTCTAAGTACCTTTCTAAGCTGTTTATTACCTTGGGTCAGGTCAAGGTTATCCGAGGTCACGAGGTCAAACTGCAGATTACGGTCATTAGGCGTTGTAACACATGTTTATTGTTTTTGTTTTCATCTCGAAAGCGAAAAATGACCTTAGAACATTGTTTGTTCCATATAAATAGAAGTAAAAAGCAAAAATGGAAATGCGTTTTTTTATGCATAGTAATGCTGTGAGAAGTGGTCGATTTTTGTCATTTAAAGGTCATAACTCGGTCATTTTTAAAGATATCGACTTTAAATTTGGTACACATATTCACCGCATACGTCTCGATCACTTATATTCCGGTTTTTGGATAATTCTGATTTTTTCTTGAAAATTTTGTTTTAGAAAAAAATGTATTTGGATTTCTCACAATTTTGAATTAAAAAAAAAACTCACAAATACGAGATGGCAGTTTGATAGCGCGGTCTATTGTCAGTAATTTGATTTAAAACAATTTAGTTTATCTTAAATATCGTACCTTTGACAGCGTTTTCCGCAAACCATTATTTTGCAACAAAACCCGAAGAACATGACGTCACTCTGACGTCATTCCCGGTTGACCTATCATAGCCTCATATTTTTCCGTTTGCCAACATGTGTAGAATTGATGTGAGAGAAGGTACTGCAAGTTTAGTGACGATACCGTTTATCGTTTAGGAGTAATTACAAAATAACGGGAGGGGGGGGGCAAAAAATAGCCCCCACAGTAACTCGCGGGTTAACCCGCGAGTTACTGGGGGGCTATTTTTGCTCCCCCTCCCGTTATTTTGCAATAACTCCTAAACGAACATCCATATAGTCACTAAACTTGCAGTAACTTCTCTCACATCAATTCTACACATGTTGGCAAAATTAAAAATTTGAGGCTATGATAGGTCAACCGGGAATGACGTCAGAGTGACGTCATGTTCTTCGGTTTTTGTTGCAAAATAATGGTTTGCGGAAAACGCTGTCAAAGGTACGATATTTGAGATAAACTAAATTGTATTAAATCAAACTACTGACAATAGACGAGGCTATGAAACTGCTATCTCGGATTTTTGAGTTTTTTTTAATTCAAAATTTTGGGAAATCCAAAGACATTTTTTTTTAAAACAAAATTTTCAAGAAAAAATCAGAATTATCCAAAAACTGGAATATATGTGATCGAGACATATGCGGTGAATATGTGTACCAAATTTAAAGTTAATATCTTTAAAATTTACCGAGTTATGACCTTAAAATGACAAAAATCGACCATTTCTCACAGCATTACTATGACAAAAAACGCATTTCCATTTTTGCTTTTTACTTCTATTTATATGGAACAAACAATGTTCTAATGTCATTTTTCGCGTTCTAGACGAAAAAAAACCCATAAACATGTGTTATAACGCCTAATGACCGTAATCTGCAGTTTGACCTCGTGACCTCGGATGACCTTGACCTGACCCAAGGTCATAAACAGCTTAGAAAGGTACTTAGAAGTGTCAGACACACGAATCATACCGATTTATCAACAGCTTATGCGTTTAATATCGCAATTTTGCGCGACAATTCTATCCATAGAGACCTTTTGACACAGTCAAACATTTTATACTTGACCTGACCTGTGACGTCATCGGTGACCCCGAGGTCAACAATATTATGTTTCCCTCGATAAATTTCCCAGGGCTATCGAATGCCGTTTGAATTTTTTTACATTCGGTCAGGTAGTTCCGGAGATCAGAGGGGAGGGGGGCAAAAATAGCCCCCCCCCCCCCCCAGTAAGTTGCGTTATGAAATATACCCCAGTAACTCGCGGGTTAAGGAACCTACATTATATGAGAGTTGAATCAGAGTAAACCAATTATTTGAGTCAGAGTTTAATCGCAAAAAGAATCATAACCTAACTGAGACAGAGTCGAGCCATAGTCTCAAATGTTTGAAGTCGAGGTAAGGCAACCACAAAAAAAATGATTACACAACCCTGATGACATTTAACCTTGGTGAAGCGGTCCCCGACTGGTGCTCGAACAGTCACGGGTGGAACAGGATAGTGAAGAAAATGTATGCTGGTACGCGTTGTTCAAGATTTCGTCTTATTAACACGCGTACTGCCGGGGGTTCGCGCCAACCACGAACTGCCGGGGGGAGGTGATTCACCCCTCCCTAAGATATTAAAAAACACGCAACGTAGCGACAAGCAGAAAACGGCGTTAGATAGCTCGGGGCAAGGTCTATCGAAAGTACATCGGTCTTGTTCGGGTCAGGTCAATATCGAGGTCACCAGAGGTCACCAAAGGTCAGATTTTCTCGTTTTAGGATTTCGCTTCGAACACCCTCAAATATCACGGGAACTATGATAGCTAGGAACAAACGAAAACAAAACAATCGAAAGCTCTGGAAAAATCCAAACGCATTTGGTGTCCTCAAATTTGAGCCCAGGTCAATAGTTTAGGCTCCAGAGGTCATAAAATGTCAAACAGGCTATTTTTGGCAAACATTTTTCTTCTTCTCGCAAATAGCCTTTTACCTAATAAAGATAAGGCAATATTTTGGTGCCATCGTGTTGGTCTCATGAAGGCGCTTAGAATCATATTCCTGTTGACCATGTTAGGTCAACTTAAAAATTTGCCCTCAGGTCAAGGTCAAGTGGTGACCCTAGTAGGTCATGTTGCATATTGGGAGACGTGTCTCGACGAGAAAAAAACATTGGTGCCGGTTTCACATCTCTATCTGTATTCTGACGAGAGTTTTTGACAAAAAAGTATTGGTGACCTCAGATGACCCCGACTGACAGTAGGGATTACCGAAAAAAAATGCACCTGGATCATCAATAATGACCTGTGATAACATGATGCAGAAGGAAATGGACTGATATCATGCGTATTCACGGAATAGGAAACATTTGAATATTCCCCCATTAAGTTATAATGGGTAGGTCAGGAAATTGACCCGACCTTAGGTCAACGATATAAAAACAAATCCGAAATAAACTAATTGTAGGTATGTACCCATGACCTTATTAAATCCTGTAAGTTTGAAACCAATCGGCCGAAAAATGTGGTTGTGGTACGACGGCAAACAACTTTTTGGAGGTGGGGTCACGTGACCTGGCCTAGTGACCTGACATGAGATGACCAGAGGTCAATAATGTCACCATGTGGTTAATTGATGCCTAAACAGCTGTGCCAATTGTGGCGGCGCTGCGCGCCGCCGTTTTCCTCTATTCATGTAAAACCTGAGGGGGGAATCCCCCCCCCCCCCCGGCAGGGCGCGTGCTACCCGCACCGTGCCGGTGCTCGACGTTAGCTTCGCCGTGCTGCCCCCCCCCCCTCCCTCCCTCCCTCGAACTCAACTCCTATGGCACCTAGACAAAAACCGAAATTACCGTTCGAAAGCTCGTCAAAAAACATTTTGAAACTTGTTGGGTCATTGTTAGCTCAGATCAATATTGAGGTCACCAGAGGTCATCAAAGGTCAGATTTTCCAGTTTTAGGTTTTAGGACTTCGCTCCAGAAATTCCCAAATATCTCGGGAACCATGCTAGCTAGAAACAAACGAAAAAAAGCAATCGAAAGCTTGTCTAAAGCAATCGAAAGCAAAAGTTCTGAAAGCCTGAAAGAAACACCTGAACCAAAAACGGTCCCGCTGTTTTTCCGCTATCATCGAAAAACCTTAGGGGGCGTCTAAACGCCCCCCCCCCCCCACACATACCCCCCACCCCGGCACGGCGCGAGTTAAAAGCGTATCCTAGACTTGAAGTATATCCGTGTAGCAAGATTCTGATGATTATAATGAATCTGATCTTAGATCTTCTTTCGTGTTCACTTACCGCGTAGGCACCGCTTTTCAGTCATAATGCAGCTCTTCTGGGCGTCTTGGCTGGTGAGGGCTCTCGCCTAACATGTCCCTGCTTCTATGCCTGTCCAGCTCCTCCAGGTTCCACCAGTTCGAAATACCAAATCCCGCCAGAACCGGGAATTAGATTCCAAAGTTATTAACATGATAATATTTATCAACTCTGTGTTGTGCGCTTTGGTGGTAAACGCCGCTTAGTACATACACACTAAACCGAAATATGTAGGTAACAGTGAGATATTTACTTTGGTGTATAAGAACTAAGACGAAAAAATGTTAAGCAATATATGCCATGTCCGAGCGGCTGAATTAATCCCACAAGGCGAACTGTGCGAATATAGCTGAGCTGAAGCGCGGCAGTTAACTGGAACAATAGGTATGCACATTTAAATGAATGATAAAAGTAAAAAGAGGAAGGTATGTATTATGGATGAAGGAATGCTCAACAGTTTTTTATCGCAGTTACAGGACATATGAAAATGCAACTAATTCTTACCCAGTCTTCGGTGAAAAATGACAGGAACAGCTTCTTGAGCATGGCAGCTCTTGTCTGGGTTTTCGCCGCAGGGAAAACACCGCTCCAGACGCATTATCGTTGCTCGGTCTTTCACCATTAGCAGATATGAATATATGCTGTTGCACAAAGTATACACTACTGATCGCACAATCTGTTTCTGTATTAATGTTGAGAGTTATAGGAACTTATCGACGACAGGAAACTAACAACCTGCCGTCCGTTGCCACCGCCTGCGTCCTGGCTTCACACAGTCTGATTCCCTCAAAGATGTCATGACCTCTGTGCAAAGGAGTCTAATGCTCTCAAAGGTGTCGCGACACCAAAGCAAAAGGTGTCATAAGGGAGTCGGATACCCATAAAGGTGTCGTGACACCAAAGCAAAGGTGTCAAAAGGGAGTATGATCCCCGCAAAGGTGTCATGACTCCTGTACAAGAGAGTATGATACCCGTAAAGGTGTCGCGACACCATACCATAGGGAAGCTAGGGGAGTCTGATACTCGCAAAAGTGTCATGACTCTTGTGCAAGGGAATCTGATGCCCACTAAGGAGTAGCGACACTATGCCTAAAGGAGTCACAAAATCCGCTAACTTGGGTCAGGTACCCAAGAAGGAGTCAGCATGGTGACTTCAGGAGTCAAGATTCCCCTAGTCAGACGCCACTTTTTGGTTTCGTTAAAACACGACTCCCCGAAGAGGGATTAATGTCCCCACATTTTGATGTGTGACCCAAAATTTGGAGCACGTAAACCCCTCATTGTGGAGTCGACCAAAAGTGGGGTGTTAATATTTGTATCAGTGCGGTTAATGGTGTTCTTGAGGTTCCTAATAGAAGAAGAGAGTATTATTACGACATACATAAAAGTGTACCAGTAATACCATAGCTATGACCTCATCAAAAACGATACATGGTCGAACCTGGCCTAACCTTTACAGCAATTACGGTCGCAGGGACCCACGTTTAGAACTCTCCGCTCGTATTCGCTCGCTGCGCTGCCGAACCTACCGAGGGGTTGTCGCCCCCCCCCCCCGGACCCCCCCCCCCGACCATCTCGTAGACATCTCGTAGACATAACTCACTTTTCATTCTGTTGTAATATTGCCGTCAGCTGACTACTCTTCTTCTATTAGGGACCTCAAGAACACCATAAACTGGGGACTTGAATTACTGAACCCCTAGTCGTTACATTCCTTGTCAACCCTAAAATTGGAAGGAACTCAAACAAACTTTAAATACACACTGAAACACTGTGCTGAATCTAAAATAACCATTTTTGAGCTGCAGCGCTAACACTGGCACGTCATTACTCACATTGTCCTTTCATCGGAGAGCACTCGATGAATAGCTGCATTGTAGCACAATATAAGTAAATAACTCAATAAAGCTGACACAACACGGGACTGTTGCAGTACAAGTTATCTTGGAAATTGCAATCCATATCCTGTCCTGCGCACGGCACTTGAACACTGCGTCCAAACCGCATTACTGAGTAATGTGTACTGAAACGGCTCAAACGCAAACAAGCTGAGCATATGTCAGCAAATAAATATGCCAGCCCGTTGTATGGTCAATGTCATTATCACCAGAATTCTTGAGATGATACAGGCCAAAATTATATGCACCAAGACAATTTCTCAAGGGCCAGGCGAGATGTATTCCAAAATATCACGATTCGTGTGGGCCGCTGGTAAAATTCTGGCCGGCGGTTGGCGGCCCCTGTGTTATAGCAATGGCAGTGGCCCGACGTCGTTCGCGGCTTCCAACTTTAGAGACATTCTAGGACACGTATTTTGGTGATAATGATTTCGATCTGAGAAAAATGGGCCTAGTAGATCTCGGCCGAAGGTGGTTCGTGGGGCTGGTGGTATTTGGGGTTTACAACTAGCAATAATAAAGAAAGAAACTTGGCAGCTAATTTCAAAAGTATGTGTATATTGTGCATTAGGTGGGTACTCTTTACATAATTGATGACCACAGAGCAAAATCAATTGTTAAATTGTGACATTTTCGGCCCCAGAGCCAGTTCTTGGAGGGAATATTTTGGCGCCAACTATATAAAGTTCGCACTTTTTAACATCCCTGGTGTGGTAAATGTAAAAAAGTAGCCAGGAATGTAGAGAAAATGCGAGCGATGTTCAGTAACTGGGCGCAACTGCATCTCTGGGCGCAAACGGTGGGCGCAACTGCATGTGTCTGTGGGGCTAGGGAACACCACGTCAGGATTTGGACGACTGAGGCAGAATCAGCTGATCCACCAAGGTCAACAGATCCGCATGCTGCCGTCCATTTGACAATATCGTACTCCCGAGCCTTGACCGCGGCCAAAATGGCTTCATCCCTTGGCTCGGAATCACAGCCCAGACAAGCAACGTAATATGACGTCATTTATATTTAATAGAAAGTTATTTAACTAACGTTAATATATTTTTATATCACAAATAACTACATATTTTGAACAAAACCATTGTTTTTGATAGCAGACGTATTAAATATTGCATTTTGTGTAGCAACATACCTTTGACATCAAAGAAGAAATATATCTTGTCCTGAACCTGGTGCATCAGTTTTGTATTCTATGACCGTTCGTGTGATCGTTGCTCTGTGCAGATTGTGTGAGTTTTTGTTTTATTTACCGAGTGCTCAGTGTCTAAATTGCGTTCGTTTTTGCTCTTTAACTTTTCTAGTCCTTTGAGAAGTAATGATTGTGTGTGCTTTGTTCAGTGCTCATGTCTTACTTAGATCAACAATATGTAAAATAGGGCAAGCAGTCCAAATGTTGGACATGACCTTATCATTGTGCCTCACTTCATGCTACTGGCTTTGTAGAAGATACTGATGCATTAAAGTGCTAACAACATGACCAAATAAGCGTTAGGACATGTTCTAGAATCAGATCTTTAGGTACCCTATATCTCAGTCTACCTATCCATCTAAAACCCCAATCATCATCATCATGTCTATCTTTCTATTTTTAGAAAATGCCTATCTGTATGTATATTGATGTGTTCTTGTCTCAGATAAATTTTTGGCCAGGTGACCAAACTTAAATTTCAGATTCATGCTCCATATTCAGATAAGTGCAATATTTTGTATTTTAATTATCTGTGACACTTGTTTGTCAGACTGGTTATTGATTCAGCACTGATTGAATCGATTGGAATCGTTCAATCAAAATTCCTTGAATCAAAACATAATTGATTCACCACCAGATCTTTTGATTCGTGAATCGTGATTCAATCAAACCCCGTATCAAATAAAGGCTGATTGAATCAAGCAATTTAACAATTCTTAACGATTCAAGTACACTGGTAGTCATAGTCATAGTCATAGTCAGTTTATTTGTGAATCGTTCCAACAATGTGGTTTAATGTTTGATTCGAGTCAGATCACATAGTAAAAAAAAATACACGAAGCATGACAAAAGTATAACACGAAACAGACACTCGTAAGAAATAAGAAATAAAACACCTGCAAATGCAAGTACCATGCAGAGTTAAAAATTCTGCTGGCTGCTAGCTACATGCCACGATCGAGCCGGCGCAGAAATTCACCATGTGTCCGGGAGCCCGCGATGCCCGGCGACAGGCGATTCCAGTCCGAGGCAGCGCGATACGAGAACGTCCGGCGGGACATTGACAGGCTGAAAGCTGGCGGCTCCAGCATGACCGCCAACGTCGCCCGAGTTGTGCGCTGAGATACAGCGGCACGTGTCGTAAGCAACGAGCGGATTGCCTCTGGAGCAGGGTTGTGCTCGACTCAGAGTCGGTGAGTCAGATTTGACTCAACTCTGACTCAAATCAACTTGAGTCAGAGTCGAGTCGCTTAAGAAAAATAGGGGCTCTCCTTGAGTCAGAGTTGAGTCGCTTTAAAAAAAATAAGGGCTCAACTTGAGTCAGAGTCGAGTCGCTTAATCAAAATAGGGGTTTGATTTGAGTCAGAGCGAAGTCGCATGGATGTCGCTTGAGTCAAAGTTGAGTCACCTGGATGCTGCTTGAGTCAAAGCTGAGTCGACTCAACCTCTTACAAGTCAAAGTCACATCTGATATAACAAGCAAAACAATGGGAGCAACTAAATACTAAAGGGGTCCAAACAATGTTCTAGAGTGCTTTTCAAACCCACATAAATCAATAACATAAACAATACGTAGCTGTGCTGGTGCGAAATAATAATAATAATAATAATCATTATTATTATTATTATTGTTATTAGGAACATATATTTGAATATAGCTTACAATGCAGCTGGATGCAGTAGATATTTATGATAATGCAATATGCATTAATGTGCCTTGATCCAGAGTAAATAAAAATAAAAGTGTTTACATATATGATATAATATTCTAATGAGTTTTTGCAAGTCAAATACATTTGAATCAAAGTCGTTAAGTTAGTTGAACTTGAGGTCAAAAATGAGTCGACTCAAGCAATTTTCACATGAGTCAAAGTTGAGCCGACTAAACAAAACAAAATCCCGCTTGAGTCAGAGTTGAGTCGGGGGTAAAAGCAAATGAGTCAAAGTTGAGTCGACTCAAACAAATTGTCCCCCTCGCTTGAGTCAGAGTTAAGTCAGGGGTAAAAGCAAATGAGTCAAAGCTGAGTCGACTCAAAACAAATAATTTCCCCGCTTGAGTCAGAGTTGAGTCAGAGTCCCTTCGTAAATGAGTCAGAGTCGAGTCAGTCTAAACAAATCTGAGTCAAGCACAACCCTGCTTTGGAGTACGCGGATTCGCCCTAAATATACGCCAATCCTGTCACGGTGGGTGACAAGGTCACGCACACTGCGCCAACCCAGCGCCCCCACGGTCGGCGAGATATGGTCACGCACGCGGGCTCCCGAGACAACTCTGGCCCCGAAGTTAACACCACCTTTTACACCCTGTGTAGATGCCACTGAGCAGCCCCGCCCCAGACTGAGAGGCAGTACAGGATATGCGGAAAGACGTGACACTGGATAAGGAGCTTTCGGACATCGGGTGTGAGATGATGACGAATTTTATACAGACAGAGAAGGATAGAATTGCACTTTTTGACAACGTTGGAGATGTGCTTTTCCTAGGACAGGTTTGAGTCGACTGTGACACCAAGCATCTTCGCGAACGGGGATGGTGTTAGTATATGACCAGATATGTTAAGATG
>JAXIVJ010012025.1:5000-41638 GCA_036785665.1 Chirona hameri | reverse complement strand
ATATATATATATATACCCTATATATAGTTCCAATACAATACCAACATACCAATATATATTACCGTTGAGGTAATACATATTGGAGACCAATTTTATATCTGACACCCGTTTTGCACCATCCAAATGTATTTTGCAAATGTACCTATTCAAGTGCATTTCATGGGTACTATGAGTAGAGTTCTAATTTTGTTTAGCCTTCCCAACTATTCAAGATCAGACTCAACATGAATTCAGCTATACAACTATTTGAAAGCGACAGCAGAGGTAACATTGGGTTTGTCTGTTTTTTACCACTGGCGGATCCAGGGGGGGGGGGGGCATTAGGGGCAAATGCCCCCACAGGAACATGGCGGGTATTTAATACAAGGATGCCCCCGCCCCGCGTGTTCCTGTATTGGCTGTAAGAAGTGATAATTATGATAATTAGGAGACAAAACTCCCCCCCCCCCTGGTCAATTACTTTCGCGTTGAGAACCCGACTCCACGCCCCCCCCCCCCTGGTCAACAACTTTTCGCTGATGAAGTGGATAAAATGTGTTAGCCCCTCCTCACAAACTCGAACCCTGGATATATCCACTGGATCCGCCAGTGGATACATGTGTTTCCGTTATCCAAATCGCGAAAGGAATATAATATTTTCGGTACTCTGGTTATTCGCCCGAGCATTTACCACTGCGCCATAAGACAAAATATTCAGCTGAAATTTGAATAGCTACTATGGGTGCCGACAGCGACGTTATGTGAAGGACCTCTCGTCTCGTGGCATGCTGAACTTATCTTCAGCAGCAGGGATCATTGATAACAGCAAACGCCGCTGTACCTATCCTCATCACCTCATCACACAGCATGACTGCGTGAAGTGGCTTTTAGCATATTAACATCATTTCGTTGGCTTGCATTTTCTTGAACGTAAGATAGGGACGTCACGAAAAATGTGTGTGTGGGGGAGCAGTGAAACCTTGATCTCGTCTTGAGAGAAACCCAACCCCCCGATGGCAGATTTCTTTGCAGATTTGGGCTCTTCTCGTCTTGGCAAACCTTTTGTCATCGAATTTTTTTCTCTCTCTCACCAAGCAACAGAAAAGATACTGTGAGGATAAGTGAGGGGGCCCATGGGCCATGCTCCCTGGCCCCCTGTTGGTACGCCTATCAAACGTAGCATAGGTACTGCAATATTAGCTGCTGTGGTACTGGTATGCGTCAGAGTATGCATCCCACTTTACGTTTAATACTGCAAATTTAAACGATATCTATTTCGGATATTTTAATTTATTTCGGATATTATAATTTATTTCGGTTATTATCATTTATTTCGGTTATCATTTATTTCGAATATTATAATTTATTTCGGATATTATAATTTATTTCGGATATTATCATTTATTTCGGATATTTTAATTTATTTCGGATATTATATTATTCGGATATCAGATCCAGGCATATTATAGGCATTATGTTTTATATTCTTCAGATAAGCTATTAAGCTTTAGATAAACTGATTTTCACCTTGTGACTACATTTGCTTGTGACAAGTCTCGATATTGGTAATGTGAAGACACGATTTGTTTTGCCTATACATGATGTGCATATAGACAATCAAATATAGACAATCAAATAATTACATGGCATAACACCAGGCGTGGATCGGCTGCCGAAATGCACCGAGAGATAATTTTCGTTTGTAAGGCTGACATTTTATGCTCGATCCACTGTTTGCCCTGCGCGTAACGATGACAACCGGCTGTGCAGGCGGGCGCCACTTCCCACGTCGGTCTCCATACTCATCATCCGGATCCCAGTTTCTGTTTCACTGTCGCCACGTTGTCGCAAAGAGCATAAAAACCAATGAATATTGAATTATTATAAGCTTGATGTTACTGTTTATGTGTTATTATATGGTCTCCATCCGGATCCCAGTTTCTGTTTCACTGTCGCCACGTTGTTGCAAAGAGCATACAAACCAATGAATATTGAATTATTATAAGCTTGATGTTACTGTTTATGTGTTATTATATGCTGGGAACCACTGTTCTTTGATTAAAACAACAGCAAACATGTCTACTTATATTGCTGTCCCTAGATGGCGCTAGTAATAAACGCCTGAAGTTATGCTGTACCGCATAGCTTGGAGCTGAGAACCGCCGTGTGCGCAATGGATTGGGGAAGGGGTAACGAGGTATTCTTGTCATCAACAATAAAGGGGGAACTGTACACTTGACCCTGATAATTTATCTGGTTTAGACTAAGAGCAACAGTACACATGTCTACTTATATTCCTACCCCTAGGTGGCACTAGAAGTAAACGCCTGAAGTTATGCTGTACCGCATAGCTTGAAGCTAAGGACTGCGGCCTGCGCAATGGGATGTGGACCAGTGGCGGCGGAATCCAGGGTATCCAGTGGTGGCGGAATCCAGAGGTATCCAGTGGCGGCGGAATCCAGGGGTATCCAGTGGCGGCGGAATCCAGGGGTATCCAGTGGCGGCGGAATCCAGGGGTATCCAGTGGCGGCGGAATCCAGGGGTATCCAGTGGCGGCGGAATCCAGGGGTATCCAGTGGCGGCGGAAACCAGGGGTATCCAGTGGCGGCGGAATCCAGGGGTATCCAGTGGTGGCAGAAAGTATTTTCGGATAAAGGGGCAAAGAAACCCAGGAGCCCCCTCGGCCACCCCCCCCCCCCCCCGACGGCCAAAGCCCCCCCCCCTCCCGAAACAAAAACAACTGACGCGAAATGGTATCTCCTCGGATTTAGGCCTCTATATTTTCCAGGGCAGGGGCGTCGTTTTCTATAGGCCTGATAGGGCTCCAGAGACAGATCCAAAGGCAAAATGGGCAATTGCCCGCCCCCCCCCCACGAAAAGTCGGGAGGGGGGGGGGAAGTATGTTTTGCCCCCCCCCCCAAGTTGGAGTAGAAAATACCATTTTTATCTTTTCAAAATGCATTTTAGCTGTTTTTAGCAACATTTATTTATAACGATATGATATGCACTGCTGCAAATTGCAATAAACAAGTGATTAATCGACCCGACGCAACGGCAGATTGAGCAGAAGAAGAAAACACAGTAAACACCTACTTTTAAATTGGCATTCACAATCTATAGACTATTTACCTGAGCGTCGCGCATCTGCGCCATCCGCGCTAAGTTTGACGTTTATTATGGCTACTATTTACCACCTCCCTGAATTTTACTCAAATCTACCATTTTTCCTGAAACATCCCGTTTTATATTGAACCTGCATTATTTGACTGGAATCTTTCCTTTTCTCTTCGTAGCATTTCTTCTGTCTTATGTCTCCCGGTTTTCTATTCATTTGTCACTTTTGTATTCTCATTTATCACTATTGTCTTCAAATCTGTCACTAGACGACACTTTTATTGGCAATTCAGTAGATATTCTGGTGTGATTTTAGTGGACTGGGAACAACTAGAAACTAGTATGGATGGTCGATTATTTTCTATAGAGGTCCCATTCTGGACTATAGACGACCTGTTCTGGGCCCGTTTTGGACATTGCATACCTACAAATATGACGATCCTGAGACCATGGACTGCTCTGCCATGCTGAAAATTATGCGTTTTCAATCGAACATGTGGATGGTGTGTATGTAACATGTACACTCAACAGTGTGTTTGACCGATAATAGTCGCAATATAAGGCTTTGGATGGAAAGTATGGCCCAAAAACTCAAATACCTTAATTTTAACCTTTGACCTGACTGTGACCTGACATGTGACCTTATTTCTTCTTCTTTTGAATCGCGTGTGCTTTAGATGCGTCTCCTTGAGAGCTTTGCAATGCCTCCTTGCGCGTCTCTCTGCAGTTATTGGTTCGAAAGGTAACGAGGGGGAAGAATATGCCCCCCCCCCCCCCACCCCAGTGTTCGGCTGAATACCCCAGGGTTAATGAAGCACTAATGCTGAATGTTTCGAAGCCCTAAAACATTAATCTGCATGAGCGCGGCGCCGAACATCCACGCGCTCATCGCGCGGCACATTGCCGCGCGGATTCCCTGTTCATTGCACGGCTGAAGGCCGCGCAGTTACTCCCATCAGCATCGTCATCAATCTATTCCTTGCACGGCTGAAGGCCGCGCAGTTACTCCGGTCATCGCACGGCGCCCGCCGGTTATGGCCTGACGCCGCGCGGATTATCAACTCATCACGCGGCTGAAGGCCGCGCAGTTACTCCCATCAGCATCGTCATCAATCTATTCCTTGCACGGCTGAAGGCCGCGCAGTTACTTTGGTCATCACGGCGCCCGCCGGTTATGGCCTGACGCCGCGCGGATTATCAGCTCATCGCGCGGCTGAAGGCCGAGCGGTTACTCCCATCATCATCATCATCAATCTATGCCTTGCACGGCTGAAGGCCGCGCACAGCCGTCCCGTTGCACCAGTTCGGACGGCGTTACCTGTCGGTCTGAGCCCGTGTGGCCCGTGAGGCGTGACCCGTGCGCCCGTCTATCGTTGCGTGCACGGCCCGTGCCGGTTCACCCGTGTCAGCCGTCCGGTTGCACCAGTTCAGACGGCGTTATAGGGGTCCCCGTACTCGTCTGTGTGTCCGTGTGGCCGGTGAGGCATGACCCGTACGCCCTTCTGTCGTCCACGTGCTCGTCTGTCCGCGCCGTGCTGCCAGTGTAAACTGTCCGTTCGCGCCATTTCAGGCAACGCTGCGTGGTTCACGTGCTCGTCCGTCGGTCCGTATGACCCGTGCGCCCATCTGTCGTTGTCTGTACGGCCCGTGTCGTGCTACCCGTGTAAGCTGTCTTTGGTGGTAGGGCCCGTGCCGTGTCACCCGTGTAGGCCGCCCGTGTACCCTGCCGGAGACAATGTAGTGTGGCCCGGGTGCCCGTCTGTCTGCTCCCGGGCAAACCCGTACCGTGTCGCCCGTGCAGTTCGTCGATGTATACGTGGGTGTTCCATGACGCGTCGCCGGGCAGATAACCGTTTGCGCTGGCCAGATCGGTGTTATGTCAACCGGCTCCAATTAAACAAATGTCTTGTAGGGAGAGGCTCCAGCGGCGGGTGAGCGCTGCAGAAGGCCGGGCGAAGGGAGGCAGGCTCACATCGCCGCAGCTGACGCAGACTTCTCTAAACAACCATTTCTTCCCCTCGCTTTGATATTATTTTCCCTTTAACCATTTTTTCTTCAAGCGCATTTCACGTATTCTGTTAAAATTAAAATAACAACAGTAATCGTTACTTTTAAAACTGCCTCATTTATCACTGCAGTGATCAGCATTTCACAATCTGTATTTAATCTAAAAATATCTGCGCAGTGGAGCTGTACATGAAATAACAACAGCAACTGAACGCGGAGACCGGAAGCGCCTCCCTACATTACTGGAGCCCAACACTGGGGCTTTGGTTTGAATGCTTGAGCTTGGTGCCCTCAGACAGGCAGAGGTCGCACGAACCTGGAGGGTCACGACCTATATTTTCCTCTGTTTGGAAGGCAGAGGTGGGTCATTTGCGTTACAATGTAGGCGATCGAAAAAGAGGGGTGCATTAATTTCAATGTCGGGACTTGTATGCCTACTGTATATACGTATGTGTACTGTATAGTTATATGTTCTTGTATGTGCCTCACCGTTTAGACCTGACTGCGTCACCGTTTAGACCTGACTGCGTCACCGTTTAGACCTGAAGCTGATTGTAACGTGACTGTCTTCTGAATTCTGAGTGGGGACGTGACGTTGTATTGTATTGTATACATCATCGGGTCTCTCCACAATTAATTGGGTTATTCTTAGACCCTCGTCACATAGAAGGCAGACGTGGTTCATATGCATGACTTTACATGACTAATCGTTCATCTAATCTGCCACTGCACTGCAGGCTTATACTTTATGCACAATTCTACCTTAAACACAAATTTACATAGACTCATTCGAGACAGTCAATCGAGCAGACAATCTACAGTTACTCGGTGCTGCGAAGCGACTTGCGGACGTGTGACTTAAAGAGCCTGTGGGACATACCGGACACTCCTCGGTTGATGGCAAGCTCGTTATACTGCTTAGTAGTGCGGTACATGTACTGCCTCTTACCGTGATTCGACTTTACACGAGACAGGGCGAGGTAATTTGACTGCCTGGTATCACGGCGAGCAATTTCATGGTTGTACGCCAGTGACGAACGGATAACGTCAGATTTTCCGGTCGTCAGTATGCAATGCATCAAACAGAGGTCGAAGTACATCACGTATTGATGCGCCGATAGCCAGCCTAGTTCCTCGATAACATCAGAGATGTGGTCGTATTTTCTTCGTCCTGATAGCACTCGGGCAGCGAAGTTGAACACTTTTTGGAATTTCGATGTGAGTAAGGTTCGCACTGCCATACACTTGTGCACAGTATCTCACATGGGAGAACACCAGCGCATCGATGATCTTTGGTAGAACACTCGGTGGGAGAACCTGCTTGGCATTCAGTATGCCTATGAGTATGCCGGTACATTTACCTACCACATGAGAAATATGATCCTCATAGGACAGATAAGGGTCCATGATAACTCCGAGGTTCTTAACTGTTTTGGAGTACTGCAGCGTTTGTTCCATAAACACGATGGACACTGGGTCCTTGAACTGGCAGATTTGGCGGCAGTCCCCACACAACAACAGCTCGGTTTTACTGGCGTTCACCAACATACCATTCTGCATGAACCACGTGCACATCACATCCAACACCGACTCCAGTGACCGCTTCATTTCATCCAGCCTAGCGTGAGGGCCCGTGATGGCCAACTGGCTATCGTCGGCGTAGCGCACGACGGCGACGCGGAAGCCGTTGATGTAATGTGGGATGAAACATGCGATGTCATTGCTGAAGATGTTATATAATAATGGACCCAGGCACGAACCTTGGAATGTGCCGATTGTGATGTCGCGAGGTTCTGAAAGCGTCTGTCCCACTCTAACGCGTTGAGTATGACCTTCTAGAAAGCTTTGGATCCAACCCGTTGATATTTGAAGCTGTCGCAGCTTGGTTAGCAGCATGGAATGGTCCACCACATCAAAACAGCGACTCAGGTCAATCAGAGTAAGAAGAGTTACTTCAGAATCGTCCATGCCTTGCAATATTGTATCAGTAATGGTTAAAAGAGCGGTGCATGTCGAATGTTTTTCCATAAAACCATGTTGATCAGAGCTAAAAAGACCGTGATGCACCAGGTATGAAGTGAGCTGATGATATACTAGCTTTTCTACAAGCTTACAAATGGTTGGGACGATTGTGACGGGCCTGAAATTCGATGCCTCAGATGGGTCGTTCCTTTTGTGAATGGGTATAACTATGGCACGCTTCCAACTGGACGGAACCGTTTCAGTCACAAGGCTGGTATTGATTATCTGTAGAATAATTTTGCCAATAACCGGAAAACAAAGCTTTAAAATTTGCACAGGGATGTCACCTTCCACACCCGAGTCTTTGTTAGGCATAGAGAACAAGGCGCGTTGCACCTGTTTTAAAGTGACGGGGATTATATTCAGAGCCCCAGTGTTCACACGTGGGAGACGGACGGTCTAACGTGACTGTCTTCTGACTTCTGAGTGGGGACGTGACGTGACTGTCTTCTGACTTCTGAGTGGGGACGTGACGTGACTGTCTTCTGACTTCTGAGTGGGGACGTGACGTGACTGTCTTCTGACTTCTGAGTGGGGACGTGACGTGATGGTCTTCTGACTTCTGAGTGGGGACATGACGTGACTGTTTTCTGACTTCTGAGTGGGGACGTGACGTGACTGTCTTCTGACTTCTGAGTGGGGACGTGACGTGACTGTCTTCTGACTTCTGAGTGGGACGTGTGGTGACTGTCTTCTGACTTCTGAGTGGGGACGTGACGTGACTGTCTTCTGACTTCTGAGCGGGGACGTGACGTGACTGTCTTATGACTTCTGAGTGGGGACGTGACGTGACTGTCTTCTGACTTCTGAGTGGGGACGTGACGTGAGTGTCTTCTGACTTCTGAGTGAGGACGTGACGTGACTGTCTTCTGACTTCTGAGTGGGGACGTGACGTGAGTGTCTTCTGACTTCTGAGTGGGGACGTGACGTGACTGTCTTCTGACTTCTGAGTGGGGACGTGACGTGACTGTCTTCTGACTTCTGAGTGGGGACGTGACGTGAGTGTCTTCTGACTTCTGAGTGGGGACGTGACGTGACTGTCTTCTGACTTCTGAGTGGGGACGTGACGTGACTGTCTTCTGACTTATGAGTGGGGACGTGACGTGACTGTCTTCTGATTTCTGAGTGGGGACGTGACGTGACTGTCTTCTGACTTCTGAGTGGGGACGTGACGTGAGTGTCTTCTGACTTCTGAGTGGGGACGTGATGTGACTGTCTTCTGACTTCTGAGTGGGGGCGTAACGTGACTGTCTTCTGACTTCTGAGTGGGGACGTGACGTGACTGTCTTCTGACTTCTGAGTGGGGACGTGACGTGACTGTCTTCTGACTTCTGAGTGGGGACGTGACGTGAGTGTCTTCTGACTTCTGAGTGGGGACGTGACGTGACTGTCTTCTGACTTCTGAGTGGGGACGTGACGTGACTGTCTTCTGACTTCTGAGTGGGGACGTGACGTGACTGTCTTCTGACTTCTGAGTGGGGACGTGACGTGAGTGTCTTCTGACTTCTGCGTGGGGACGTGACGTGACTGTCTTCTGACTTCTGAGTGGGGACGTGACGTGACTGTCTTCTGACTTCTGAGTGGGGACGTGACGTGACTGTCTTCTGACTTCTGAGTGGGGACGTGACGTGACTGTCTTCTGACTTCTGAGTGGGACGTGACGTGACTGTCTTCTGACTTCTGAGTGGGACGTGTGGTGACTGTCTTCTGACTTCTGAGTGGGGACGTGACGTGACTGTCTTCTGACTTCTGAGTGGGGACGTGACGTGACTGTCTTCTGACTTCTGAGTGGGGACGTGACGTGACTGTCTTCTGACTTCTGAGTGGGGCGTGACGTGACTGTCTTCTGACTTCTGAGTGGGGACGTGACGTGACTGTCTTCTGACTTCTGAGTGGGGCGTGACGTGACTGTCTTCTGACTTCTGAGTGGGGACGTGACGTGACTGTCTTCTGACTTCTGAGTGGGGCGTGACGTGACTGTCTTCTGACTTCTGAGTGGGGACGTGACGTGACTGTCTTCTGACTTCTGAGTGGGACGTGACGTGACTGTCTTCTGGCTTCTGAGTGGAGACGTGACGTGACTGTCTTCTGAGTTCTGAGTGGGGACGTGACGTGACTGTCTTCTGACTTCTGAGTGGGGACGTGACGTGACTGTCTTCTGACTTCTGAGTGGGACGTGACGTGACTGTCTTCTGACTTCTGAGTGGAGACGTGACGTGACTGTCTTCTGAGTTCTGAGTGGGGACGTGACGTGACTGTCTTCTGACTTCTGAGTTGGGACGTGACGTGACTGTTTTCTGACTTCTGAGTGGGACGTGACGTGACTGTCTTCTGACTTCTGAGTGGAGACGTGACGTGACTGTCTTCTGACTTCTGAGTGGGACGTGTGGTGACTGTTTTCTGACTTCTGAGTGGGGACGTGACGTGAGTGTCTTCTGACTTCTGAGTGGAGACGTGACGTGACTGTCTTCTGAGTTCTGAGTGGGGACGTGCTGTCCAATGACAGCTCAAGGCATCGCTTTGGCAAAGCTGATTTGTTCAAATTATTTCATTGGCAGATAAGAACGGTCTCGGCAGCAGTCCACCATCTACGCGGTACGGCCAACGTAAACGGATCAAACGGAACAGCAATTCTCCAAACGGCGAGCTTCTTTTCACCATGCCTCATCAAGGCAACAGGCCGACATCGATAAGTTGGCTGCATGGAGGACGCAGCCTGGTCAGCTACAGCCTGCCGTCCAACCACACCACCCCAGAGCTCGGCCTCCTGAACAGAACCGAGACCCCGTTGCTGGTGGTCCGGTCGATCCAGAAGGAGGAGCTCCTGCCGCTGCACAGCCCGGTGCCGGTCGCCGCCCTCAGTCTACTCGTCGCCTGCTCTCTGGTCTCTCTCGTCCCTGTGATGATGTTCATTGGCAGGCGGAAGCTGCGCGACCGGCCCATGTTCCAGATGCTGGCCAACCTGGCCGTCAGTGAGCATCTGACCATCCTGCTGACCCTGGTGGTGATCGCCGCCGCCTACTGGTACTCTGAGCTGCCGGCGGCCGGCTGCAGCGCGCTGGTCAGCGCCAGGGCTGGCCTCTCCCTGGTCGAGACCGGCGCGCTGCTCTGCATCACCGCGGAGCGTCATCTGGCCGTCATCCACGGCCTGCGCTACTTCAGCCTGCTGACGGCCTCTCGCCGAATGCTGCTGCTCGCCGCGCCCTGGCTGGTGGGCATCGCCGGCTACGCGGCCGTCGCCATCGGCACCTTCCTGCACATCCGGGAGCTCCCCGAGCGACAGCCCTGTTTCTACATCAGGGTGGTGCCCGCCTGGATACGCCTGGCCGTCATCTGCGCCACCATCGCCATCTACCAGGTGATGGTGATGATGCACGTGCGGATCCGCCGCGTGGCTGTGCGCCACTCGCGGCAGATCGCCAGACAGCGTATGTCCATTGGATTATCCGCCGAGGGCCCCGAACGGATGGTTTCCTACTGGGGCGTCCTCAAGGGGATCGTGCTCAACATCGCCGTCACGGTGCCGCTCTGCCTGCTGTTCATCTGGGAGAGCGCCGGACTGCACGTGCCGCCCCGGGTGATTGAGGTGTTCGGCGCCGTCTCGCTGTTCCGCAGTACGCTAAATGGCTGGATGTTCGGCTTCTGGAACGAGGAGGTCCGCCGGGAATACAGCTGTCTCAGAGTTGATCCTCAGACGCCGGGGCCGGTGGAAAACTCGGCCACCGGCGGCGGACCGAGCACACGGGAATTCAGGGCATACCCTGCCCCTTTGGACCCGAGGCGCACATGCAAAGCTGGCGCCCCTCCGACCAGTGACGGCGCTCCTCTGGCCAGTGACGGCGCCCCTCCGGCTAGTAACGGCGCCCCACCGGCAAATGACGGCGCCCCTCCGGCCAGTGACGGCGCCCCTCAAGCCAGTGACGGCACCTTTCTGGCTAGTGACGGCGCCCCTCCGGTCAGTAACGGCGCCCCTTCGGGCAGTGACGGCGCCCCTGCAGCCAGTGGCGACGCCTCTCCGGCTAGTGACGGCGCTGCTTCGGCTAGTGTCGGCGCCCCTCTGGCTAGTGACGGCGCCCCACCGGCCAGCGAGGACGCCCCTCCGGCCAGTAACGGCGCTCTTGCGGCCAGTGACGGCGTTTCTGGACAGTGAGGGCGCCCCCTGCCAAGGACAGTGCCCCTCTGGCCAGTGACGGCACTCTTGCGGCCAGTGACGGCCCCTCTCCGTCCAGTGACGGCGCCCATCCGGCTAGTGACGGCGCCCCACCGGCCAGTGACGGTGCCCCTCCAGCCAGTGACGGCGCCATTCTGGCTAGTGACCGCGCCCCTCCGGCAAGTGACGGCGCCCCTCCGGCTAATGACGGCGACCAGTGACGGCCAGAGGTGTGGCCCTCTCATGCCTCGACAATCGCACTCTCAGACCAGCATGGGGTCCGCTCAGGCATAGCAAAGGTTCAGTCAGGCCTATAAATATCTGAGGGAGCCTTAAGTCATCTAAGGGCCCCTCGTGCCGAACGAGGGCCCCTCAAGCCGTCAGGGGCCGGCTCAAGCCGACCGAGTTCTCCTTCAGGCCGATCGAGACCCTCTCAAAGCGACCGAGAACCGCTCAGGTTGACTGTGGGCCCATCAGGCCGACTGAGTTCCTCTTCGGGGCGCCGGAGGATCTCCTCAACCCGACCAATGGCCCGCTTAGGCCAACAGAGGGCCCCTCAGGATGATCGAAGGCCCCTTCAAACCCACCGAAGTCCCTTTAACCTGACCAAGGGCCATCTCAAGTCGACCTAGGGACCCTCAGGCGGAGTGATGGCCCTCAAACTGACTGAGGGCCTCTAAGGCCAACTGAGGGTCCCTCAAGCCGATCGAGGGCCCTCATGCCAACCAAAGGCCCCTCAGACTGAACGTAACCCGCACAATGCCGGGGGCGGGGCGTTTAGACGCCTCCCCCATACGGTTTTTCGAAGATAGCAAAAAACGGCGGCGCGTAGCGCCGACGTTTTTGGCACAGCTGTTCGGCCATCAATTGCGCACATTATGTAACAAAAATACCTCGGGTCAGCTCACGTCCCCACTCAGAAGTCAGAAGACAGTCACGTCACGTCCCCACTCAGAAGTCAGAAGACATCCACGCACGTCCCCACCCAGAAGTCAGAAGACAGTCACGTCACGTCCCCACTCAGAAGTTAGAAGACAGTCACGTCACGTCCCCACTCAGAAGTCAGAAGACAGTCACGTCACGTCCCCACTCAAAAGTCAGAAGACAGTCACGTCACGTCCCCACTCAGAAGTCAGAAGACAGTCACGTCACGTCCCTACTCAGAAGTCAGAAGACAGTCACGTCACGTTCCCACTCAGAAGACAGAAGACAGCCACGTCACGTCCCCACTCAGAAGTCAGAAGACAGTCACGTCACGTCCCCACTCAGAAGTCAGAAGACAGTCACGTCACGTACCCACTCAGAAGTCAGAAAACAGTCACGTCACGTCCCCACTCATAAGTCAGAAGACAGTCACGTCACGTCCCCACTCAGAAGTCAGAAGACAGTCACGTCACGTCCCCACTCAGAAGTCAGAAGACAGTCACGTCACGTTCCCACTCAGAAGTCAGAAGACAGTCACGTCACGTCCCCACTCAGAAGTCAGAAGACAGTCACGTCACGTCCCCACTCAGAAGTCAGAAGACAGTCACGTCACGTCCCCACTCAGAAGTCAGAAGACAGTCACGTCACGTCCCCACTCAGAATTCAGAAGACAGTCACGTCACGTCCCCACTCAGCAGCGTGTCGGCTGATCGAAATAGGCATATTTTCGCCCATCGAAAACTTTCAATATCGATACTTTAAGAAAAGTATATTTTGACATTAAAATAAAACAACAACATTATAACATTTTATATCGAAACAACACATTAATAGTTTTAAGTGCTGAACAAAATGTGCCACGTCAGTCATGTTGCTTGTATTTTCAGTTGGTATTCTGGCGGCCTTCTTCATTCCGTGTCGAATGTGCTTAATAATCCCGTCTTCCTAAAGGGAACGTTTTACTTTCAACATTGGACTTAAAACTGAGATAACAGCGATTTATGGCAGGTTTGAAAACTTGGAAACTTTCCTTGATTCGCGTTAACTCTTTCCGTGTGAAATTATTTACATGTTTAAATTATACCAACGCACTTTTTTTTAAATGTGCCACTTTAGTATAGGGATTTACAGCGGGTGTATGCCATCCATCGTGACGGTATGTTGACATGAAGGAGTCCAGGAAACCAGTCATTGTGACTGGCATCCTCCCTCGCTGTGGAGCCAGTGAGGAGTGGTACTCGAGAGCTCTGTCTGTGAACAGCTCAGTTCAGAACTTATGTTCAGCTATGGGGCTTAGTTATGTAGACTTATGGGATCAGTTCTATGAGTGGCATAGGTACTATATGAAGGATGGGCTTCACTTATCGGATGAGGGGGCAAGGGCTTTGGGAGATGCCTACAGAAGTGTCATTCAGGGAAACTAGGTAGGAGGGGGGGGGGGGGTTCAGGGACGCTAGTACTAGGGCATCAGGAAGTAAGCATTGGTAGAAGTTCATGTCAGAATAGGACAGTAGATCATAATTCCCTCAGAATTAGTAGAGTCAGCTCAAAGTATAAGATCACATGTGTGTTGCTGAATGCCCAAAGTATTAGGTCTAAATTTGATGAGTTTGAGTGTTATGTTGCCCTTGAAAAGCCTGATATCATTTGTGTAACCGAGACATGGGTTAGTGAGGGGTATAATAGGGATAGGCTACAGGATTTCGAGTTACAAGGGTATAACATGTTCTCATACTGCAGAGAATCACGGCAGGGAGGCGGAGTGTTTGTATATGTAAATAGCTTGTACTGCACTACTAGAGTTGATGATTCTAGTAAAGTAAAAGAAGTAGAATCAATCTGGCTTGACATTAAAATTGGTACAGGAAACAGAGGAAGGTTGAGGATAGGTGCATTTTACAGACCAGGGAATCTTCCAAGGAACTCCCAAGCTGAAACAGACCAAGATATTTGTGAGGAAATACGTAGGAACTTTCGGGCTCAGTGTCTTATTATGGGAGATTTTAACTTAAGAGGATACGAAAGTATAGCAGAGGAAACAAATGAGTGTAGGTTGTATAGGCAAATCTTTGAAGAGGAGCTTTTCATGCATCAGTTTGTAACAGAGCCAACCAGACATTGCTCCATTCTAGACCTTGTATTCTCAGACAACAGTGATCTAGTTAGTGACATAAGTATTTGTGCAGGTCTAGGAACCAGTGATCACAATATGGTTAAATTCAATATCTCATCAGAAATGAGGCCCAAAGATAACCTTATTATGGTTCCAAACTTCAGCCGGGCTGATTTTGATGGTATTAGAAATGACCTCGCACAGATAAAATGGAACGTTGAGTTGGCAGGTTTAGATGCATGTGAGGCCTGGAATGTTTTCAAAGCTAGATTAAGCCAAATTCAAAATCGGCATATTTGAAAACATTCCAGGCCTCACATGCATCTAAACCTGCCAACTCAACGTTCCATTTTATCTGTGCGAGGTCATTTCTAATACCATCAAAATCAGCCCGGCTGAAGTTTGGAACCATAATAAGGTTATCTTTGGGCCTCATTTCTGATGAGATATTGAATTTAACCATATTGTGATCACTGGTTCCTAGACCTGCACAAATACTTATGTCACTAACTAGATCACTGTTGTCTGAGAATACAAGGTCTAGAATGGAGCAATGTCTGGTTGGCTCTGTTACAAACTGATGCATGAAAAGCTCCTCCGGTATTCATTTCTGTGTTTGATGCGTCTAGATGAAAGTCCGTTATGTGTTCCCCAAGAAGCGTGTCCGGTCTCCGTAGCCGAGCGTCACTAAGGTGTTCGTTGAATCTATATCGTACGGGCGGGTACATTCGCCTATGTAGGACTCAGTACGTCTATTTGTTTCGCACTTCTTGCAAGTTATTTTATAAACCACACCTTCCCTAGCGCATTTTCCCTTAAGCCCACTTTCGCAAGTGTGGCAGCCTCTGGCCAGCCGAGCATGGCGATTTTGAGAAGGCTGAGGTGATTAGTTTTTGGCCCAGTGTCGTCCACTAGTCCATGCTACTTTGAGGGAGGCCCCCGATCTTCTTAATATCCCATTGACCCTTCGGACTGTCGTTTCGTCAATGTAAGGAAGCTGCAAGAAGGTATCTGCTACTTTCTTTGCTCTATTTATAAGTGAAGAGTTCTTACCGGACAGCTTGTACATGTTTTTTAACTGTTTTGTTTACCAATGTATCTGGATATCGGTTTTGCTGAAGAAGTAGTTTGATACGATTGACACTCCGATCTCTCGTCTGCTTATCTGATGGCACTCTAATGGCACGTTTAATTTCCGCGTTTAAAATAGCCCGATGTAGTGCTCATGGGGTGGGCTGAAGTATAATGTAGTATGATGGGCGCGGTCATAGGTTTGAAATATATATATATCTGTCGTGTATGCTCCCGAGGGATATAGAGTGACGGGGGTGTCTAGAAATGGGAGTTGGCCTGTTTGGAATGTGCGAGGGATATAGAGTGACGGGGGTGTCTAGAAATGGGAGTTGGCCTGTTTGGAATGTGCGAGGGATATAGAGTGACGGGGTGTCTAGAAATGGGAGTTGGCCTGTTTGGAATGTGCGAGGGATATAGAGTGACGGGGGTGTCTAGAAATGGGAGTTGGCCTGTTTGGAATGTGCGAGGGATATAGAGTGACGGGGGTGTCTAGAAATGGGAGTTGGCCTGTTTGGAATGTGCGAGGGATATAGAGTGACGGGGGTGTCTAGAAATGGGAGTTGGCCTGTTTGGAATGTGCGAGGGATATAGAGTGACGGGGTGTCTAGAAATGGGAGTTGGCCTGTTTGGAATGTGCGAGGGATATAGAGTGACGGGGTGTCTAGAAATGGGAGTTGGCCTGTTTGGAATGTGCTAGGGATATAGAGTGACCTTTGGCGGTCTAGAAATGGGAGTTGGCCTGTTTGGAATGTGCTAGGGATATAGAGTGACCTTTGGCGGTCTAGAAATGGGAGTTGGCCTGTTTGGAATGTGCTAGGGATATAGAGTGACCTTTGGCGGTCTAGAAATGGGAGTTGGCCTGTTTGGAATGTGCTAGGGATATAGAGTGACCTTTGGCGGTCTAGAAATGGGAGTTGGCCTGTTTGGAATGTGCTAGGGATATAGAGTGACCTTTGGCGGTCTAGAAATGGGAGAGTTGGCCTGTTTGGAATGTGCTATTAATCGTGAACCTGATAGAACGGCTGTATGCATTTATGCAGCTGTAGAAATGGTTCAGACGATCAATCCCGTGTGATACACCAGGATATCATCGCTATATCTTACATATAGCATCGGGCTGAATTTCAAGGTCGTCAGGAAGCCTGTATACAGATTAACGATAAATATGTATATCGTTGAATGTTCTAGAGTTTATGCGTTATGGCTGACCCAGTGAATAATGCGACTCAAACCGCATGTGTTAAAAAGTAAAGAGGAGTTTTGTCGCTGAGGACGTTTGAAGATGATGCGAGTGTGTGTGTGCATGACAATATGTTGAAACTTAATAATAGCGTAATGTAGAAAGCTTGTTTTTCCATCTTCCTGGCTTTTTTTCTCTAAAAATAAAAATATCGGACATGGTTAAGACAATTTTCCCTCACATTATCCTAATTTCAACAATGTCATCCATCCTCGCCCACATTAATAAATGAATATCTTTAGTTCCATCGTTCTAGGAAATTTCTGCAACTCACGCTGCACGCTCATGCAGTTATTTCGTAAAACGACCCAGGCTATTACGCTTATGACTGTTGCCATTTTTAGACCCTAAAGGTACGATAAGCTACAACTCTAACAAATTGACTGCGGAAGACATGTATCACTGAAATCATGTTGTGTATTCCATGTCAGATTGGATTGAGACACACAACTCCAGCAATTTTGCAATAGTGGCAGAGACTGTTGCTGGAAAATAGGGTTGGCAGTTGGCACATATTTCCATTGGGGGTTCCTTTAGGGATCCTTTCGAAATCAGAAAGTGTCCAGACCTTTTGACCTCCCCAATCATTTCCAATTGATGTTAGCAAGCCTGTTTGGAATGTGCCGATCCGTCATGTCATGATTAATTTTGTCTTGTTCGAATCATTAAGGAAATAGTTGAGTAAGGGATACATGTTATGATTTTGAACAACTCATGTAAGGTGATGTCAAACAACCCAAACTTTGATTGATTGATTGATTAGAACATTAACCCTTTAACAAAACTGAATATCTCACTGGACATATATAAGCTAGGCATATCTTTGTGCAAATGCTAAATACAACCAGAGCTAAAACGTTATATTCAGCGAAAGTATATATGAATGTATTTGTATAAATTATTCAACGAAGCATTTGGCATGAAACTTTTCGTACCACAGCTGGTCTCACTGTCCCGGCTGGATGTGCTAAAAATGGCTGAATGTGAATACGTTTGAGGTTCCAATTTCACTCTTTCCATATGTTTGGTGACGGTGACGGCGCGGCGCTGGGGTCTCCATCCGAACGACCGGTGCTGGGGGGGGGGGGGGGGGGGGGGGGGGGGGGTAGGTAAATTTTACGCCCCCCCCCTCGTATCTTCCGAACCAATAATCGCAGCGAGACGCGCAAGACGGCGATCGAAAGCTCTCAGTGATCAAAATATAACGCATACCCTAAATTCTTAAAATAAGGTCACATGTCAGGTCACGGTCAGGTCAAGTGTCAAAATGTAAGTATTTGGGTTTTTGGGCTATACTTCCAATCGGAAGCCTTATATTGCAACTATTATCTCACAAAGTGCTCCCAAATGTATAATGCATCTCCCGCATAAGTAAAAGTGAAATTGTAAGCAAAGGTCAAGGTCAAGGTCAGGTCACAAAAGGTCACAGGTCTACGAAAGCCATGCGACACATGTTGTATGGGTTATTGTACACGTAGCATTCGATAGAAGCACCCATTTTCACAGCCTGACCCCATATAATGGCCCTCAGGTCAAGGTCAGGTCACAATAAGGACGAAATTTGAAATTGATTAATCTAAATAAACATTGCACGTTTCTAGACTAGTTTTGTCTAAGAAATACAGTGGTGGCATTTATTTGTCTGTATCTTGTCAGTAAAGGCCAAAAAACGTAATTTATAAAAATGACGTCATGAGTTACTTATACTTAGAGAGCCAGAAGCCAGCCAAAAATAAAGATATTACTTTAAGATTTGGTTTGATCATCGTTCATACTCGGTCCTCTAATATATCTTCCGCTTGTTTTTTAAATCTTTAAAAAAAAACTTTGTGGAAATTCTTCCAAAAAAAGTTTTTTTTTTTGCATTTTCGGGGGTTTCCCAAAATTGTGAAAATCCGAGATGACCATTTTAAAGACAATGTTATTTCCTTTCTTTTTGACGCTTTTTATTTGCGATTTGCATAAATATGCTATTTTTACGATTTTTCAAACATTTAACGTTTTTACCAAAAATGGCATGACGTCACTTAAAGGTCATTATCTCCCACAATTTTTATGAATTCTAATACAATTTTGGCAAAAGACGTAGAATTGATGCACCATAAGGTTCTGTAAGTTTCACTTTGACACCTGTCATAGTTTTCAAGTTATTGAGCAAATCCGGGAGGGGGTAAATTTCCCCCCCCCCCCAGCGTCGCACGGATTCATCGGTAAAGCACACAAACAAGATGCATGCTGATCCAGTGGCAGATGACAAGGATGTGATAGCCTGATCGTCTCAAGCAAAATGTGAAAAAACGAGAAAGTGCACATTTCCAGCTTTAATAAAATCAATTTATAACATCCGTGCATCCTGGTAGGGTACATACCCAGGACGACTTGGGATGAGAGGACGGAGCAGGTTGAAGGGCTCGGGTCACAAAATATCCGAGCAGGCTGCAGCTGCTCTGTGCCACGGCCGGCGGTCATGCACGTATCCGCATGCTGTGGAGAACCAAAGCGTTACGAATGAGGGTATTACAAATTCATCTTTGGAGACGGCACGTCAGCGACCGTTTGATTATGCTACTGACAATGGTAAGACAAAACATTCTTGCGGAGCTGTAGGTTGTTATCCCGCCATTGACTGGGGGAGGGGGGGGGGGGGGGGGGCGTTTAACGCCCCTGATTGATTTTCGTAATAGCTCAAAAACCAGCAGAGCAATCAGCGTGAAACTTCTGGCACCTTCTTCTAAATCACGTTTACGTCATCTGTGAAAAAATAAAGCAACTTCGTTGAACAAATATCGAGTTATAGCGAATTTTGTGATGTCACTACACATGAGTTTTACACACAAATCAGCTAAACCTTAACAGACCGTACAAATGCTATTTTTTTTAGCCAATAAAAAACATCAAAGATAGAAAATGACATGGTTGTCTCAGATTTGTGAACATGTGGGTTGAACCCCAAAAAATGAAAACAAAAATAGGAAAAATGCCCACAAAATCAAATTTTTCAAAGATATAAAAAAACAGAATGTCAGAGAACCACATATGGGCAACTACCATACCAAATTGTAAAATGTGTAAGGGACACTGGTCGTTGCACTGAATCACTGTATTGACGTTTGACAAGATTTTACATTATCCCCGAGTTACATGTCACACCCCCAACCCCCTTTAAGCCCTCCCTTTAAACGGCGCACGACCTGTCGGCGCCGGGAAACTTTTAGAACAGGACAATCCGGAAACACGCTCCAAAGAGGGCACGGTACCGGCACGCGCGTGTACTTCGTCACTTCCAGTACTTAGAGCTGGGGAAATAAACAATCATTACGTAACCCGACGATAACTGCGCTTCGCGGCCAACCGTGACGCAACGGCTGCCAGCGGCTACCAAATTCCGTAAATCCCTTTATCGTTGTTCCTCACATTCCCCCCTCCTTAACGATACTAAAAAAAGAAATGGCCCGCCACGAACACTGCGACCGCTGGTCACACTACAAATGACCCGCTTCGAACACCGCCGGTCACACTGCAAATGATCCGCTTCGAACACCGCCGATCACACTACAAATGACCCGCTTCGAACACCGCCGGTCACACTACAAATGACCCGCTAACGCACACTGCGACCGCTGGTCACACTGAAACACCTGAACAAGGAACATCAGTCACACCGATCACTGCACATCGTGCCCCGCGCACCGCGCACTAGTCTAGGAAACGGCGAGGGCGGCGCACCTCTCCCCCGGATCGCGTTTGCACTACCGGTACTGGAACGGTATCGCACCGCGGTGGTGCCACTGTCGCACCCTGCGGTGGTGCCACTATCGCACCCTGCGGTGGCGCCACGGTCACGCCTCGAAACGGCGCCACAGTCGCCTGCAGTGTGCCCACCTGCTGGGGTCGCTCGTCCGCCGCGTCCTCCGTCGCCGTCCTCGGCGTCTGTGCACCGGTCCGCTCGTCCGCCTCGTCCTCCGTCGCGCCTCGAGACGGCGCCACTGTCGCCTGCCATTTGCCCACCTGCTGGGGTCACTCGTCCGCCGCGTCCTCCGTCGCCGTCCTCGGCGTCTGCGCGTCAGCCCGCTGGGACCTCGCGTCCTCCGCCGCCGTCTCTACCCACGCGTCAGCCCGCTGGGGCCTCGCGACCTCTGTAGACGGTCCCGGCAGAGTCTCTACTTCCCAACTCAGCACTTCTCCACGCCTCGGCTGTGGCGGCTTCCTCACAGCCGGCTCGTCCAGAAGATCCGCCTCGCTTCACTAGTCGGCAGTGATCTCTCGGGTTTCCCACGGAACCGCTTTCTTCAGATGTGCCCCGTGGATCAGTCTCCGTCGTTTGCCTTTTTCGATCACATAGTCCGGTGGTCTGCATGTCAGGACGCTGTAGGGGCCTTCGAAATTCGGTTGCAACTTGCCCTTTACGCCTTTCTCAGCCCTGAAGTTGCAACAAAATGTGTCTCCCTGCTTGAAGATCCCGCCAGATTCGTCAGTCCTGCAACTCTGCTCTTGTCGAATACGATCAGCTGCCAGCTGATGTATATCGGCAAGCTGGTGCTGCAGGGTGTCTATATGGCACTGGTACGTGCTCCGCTTCAGCTGCCCTCCGTCGAATTCTGCTCCGAGTACGGTCCTGGGGGCGAAACCGAGCACCAGCTCGAACGGGGTGAAGCCTGTAACAGAATGGGTGCTGATATTGTAAGCTGAAGATACCAGAGGGAGCAGTTGAGGCCAATCCTAACCAGCTGTGAAATGAGACAACATCTCACACAGGGTCCTGTTGAACCGCTCTGTGACTCCATTACAGCATGGCCGGTACACTGTGGTTCGCAACTTCTTGATCTCCAGTCTACGACAGAGCTCCTGCACCAGAATACTCCCAAAGTTTCTTCCCTGATCTGTCAGCAGGGACTTAATGACTCCGTAACGGCTGATCACCTTCAGTAAACAGTCAGCAATGTCCTCAGCAGTCTGACTCTTCAAAGCAAACAGCTCCACCAGTTTACTGAACACATCAGTCACCACCAGCACGTATCTGTAGTCATCTTCAGTGCGTGGGAGCTCCAGAATCTCCGCCGCCCACTGCTCCAACGGTCTTCCTTCCACTGGTACTGCTCCCCGTCCTTCTCGGCATGATGTTGTCTTGGACTTGTGAAACAGGCATGAGTGGCATGAGCTGCACGCCCGCTTCACGTCCAGCCTCATGTTGTACTAGAAGTAGTTCTCAGTCAGTCTGTGAACTGTTCTGCGCACGCCTCCATGGCCAGCTGTGGGCACTTCGTGTGCCATCCGTAGAAGCCTGGTCCTCAGACTCTGTGGCACCATAATTTGTGGTTTCTGGAAACCTCTCGTCTCCCGCTGAATGACACCGCCACTCAGGTAGAGACCTCCCATTGTGGCGTAGAACTTCAACTCTCTTCTCTGTTCTTAAGTGAGATCTTCTGTGCTCAAACTTCTTCCCTGTAGATACAGATACAACCTCTTCAGAACTGGGTCACTTGCTTTGGCTTCTCGAAACTCAGGTTTACCTTCCACCGACACATTCTGCTCAAAGAGCGCTGCTTCAGGTGCTTGGTCCTGTCCTTCAGTATGTCTTCTGTGATCTTGATTTGTCTCTTCAGCTTCTGTCAACCGCTTCACCTCCAGGTGCTTCCTGCTGTCCTGCAGGATGAACTCATGTGCGGACACGTTCAGCCTGTTTTGCTTCTCCGCCTGCTCTTCAAACTGCCTGGATAGGGCATCTACGTGTGGGATGGAGCAACCTCGTACGTGCTCCACAGTGAAGCCGTATTCCTGCAACTTCTCTAGCCACCTGTACAGACGACCAGAAGGCGGCTTGTTCTTCTGCAGGAACTGGATGGCTTCATGATCCGTCTTGAGCTTGAAGTTTTCCGATCAGGTAGTGCCTGAACTTGGTGACCGCCTTGATGACTGCACCCAGCTCCCGCTCAGGCACTGTCCAGTTCTTCTCAGCTGGTGTCCACTTGCCAGAAGCGAAGGCGATGACCCCACGCTCCTGTCGCAGTTCTACACCCCAACCAGTGCCACTTGCATCCGTTGTCAGAGTGAACGACTCCTCCACATCTGGGAACTGACGTACGGGATACTCCTCCATCTCCTTCTTGAGCAGTTGGAACTTCTAGTCACACTCCTCAGTCCAGTTGAAGACTGTTCCCTTCTTCAACAGGTCAGACATCAGTGCAGTCTTACTTCCGAACTCAGGGATGTACTGTTGGTAGTACCCGATAAACCCCAGGAAGCGACACAGGTCCTTCACCGACTGTGGTGATGGCCATCTTCGAAGAGCTTCTACCTTCTCTTCAGCTGGTCTGATGCCCTCTGGATTCAGATGATGTCCGAGGAAGTCCACTTCAGGTACTGCTACTCGACACTTGTCGGGGTCGGGGTTGAGCTTCAGACCGCCCTCTTGAAACTTCTGTAGCAGTTCTTCCAGATCGCTCAGGTGCTCTTCAACCGTCTTGGAGAACAGGATCACATCGTCCAGGTAGATCATCACATGCTCCCAGCTCAGACCTTTCAGCAGGTCTTTCATGATTCGTTGGAACGTACCGGGACTCGTCTTCAGTCCGAACGGCTGTCTGGCCCACTGATGCAGACCAAACTCTGTGGTGAAGGCGGTGACCTCACGTGACTCCTCTTTTACTGGGATGGCCCAGTATGCTGATCTCTTATCCAGCATTGTGAAGATACTGGATCCTCCCGTCGCCTCCAGCAGATCCTCCATCCTCGGCAGCGGGTACGAGTCATGCTTGATTACCTGGTTGACGGCCCTGTAATCACAGCACAACCTCATGTCACCGTTCTTCTTTCGCACCATGACCACCGGCGATGCCCACGGTGAGACTGAGGGCTCGATCAAGCCCTGATTATCCAGCTGGTTCAGTTGCTTCTTCAACTGCTGTCGTAGATGCAACGGCAGGCGGTACGACCTCTGCTTGATTGGTCTTGCTTCTGCTGTGTCGATCACCAACTGGTGGGGTCCTGTGTATTCCCCCACATCTTCTGGCCCTTCAGAGAACACTCTTGCATACTTGTTCAGAACTTGCTGAAACTGTTCCCTGTCTTGTTCTGGCAAGTGTGAAACATCAGGCAGCCTAGAGCCGTTCTTCCTCACCTCTCCACACTGAGCAGTCACCACAGCTGGTTCGTCACTCCCCAGTACAGTCCCGGCTGGGAGCACCACTTCAGCATCACTCAGGTTCAGGAGCCTCACCGGTACTGCTTGGTGGGTCAGGTGCACGGTGGAGGCCAGCGTCACTCCTTCAATTTATCCAGGATAGAAGACCATGGTGTTCACCGCAGCTACCCTGCGGATGCTGATGACTGTCTCAGATCTTGGTGCACAGGCGATCACACTTCTTGTTGTCACAGCTTGCTGCTTTGGGATATGGATTCCCTGAACATACAGCTCTCCTGCTCCACAGTCAATTGAAGCACCCAGGTCCTGGAGCACATCCATCCCGATGAGGGCACAGTCAGTCAGGTCACGGGAAACCACGAAGCTGTGAGATGAGCACACACCACCAACTTCCAGAGACACCTGCACTCGACCGACAGCTGAAAAATTTGTGCCGTTTGCAGCCACGAAACGATCGTCAGTTGGAGTCACAACCAGTCCGAGCTCCTCCATCAGGTATTCACTCAGGATACTGGTGGCACTTTGTGTCTACCACCACTTGAACCGCTGCCCCAGCCATATTCCCCACTGCCCAGACTTCAACAGAGTTGGTTGAGTCCACCCGCCGAACTGACCTTGGGGCATCTTGCAGCTGGGGTGTGGAGGGGCACTGCCTTTTCAGATGACCTCGACCTCCACACTGGTAGCACTGGATTGCCCCTGAGCTAGACCTTGGTTCTGACCTTGGTTCTCTTGGCTGACTTCCTTGAGCTTGACCTTGGGAACGACACCTGACAGCGATGTGGCCTTGCGTACCACACTTGAAACAGGTTCTTCTCTCCCCCTGTGCTGACGCTAGACTTCTGACGGTGCTGGAGGGGCCACCATGTCCTTTTGGAGCTCCTCTGTGGTTTTGATCCGTGCGAGTCTACGAATCAATCCCTCTGTAGTTGTCGCTTCACAATCGAGGACCCTCAGTCGCCACTGAGACGGAACTGCTCTTGGTATCTGTTCAACCACCAGCTGCTCTTGCCCCTCAGGCCTCATGTCAGGCATTGCAGCTCGGACCAGTGTGTTCAACTTGGTTACGAACGCCCTTGGCTCATCTGTTGCTGACATCTTATGTTCATAAAACTGATGAAGAAACGCCCGTCGCTTCTCGGCCGGAACCAACCTTTCCAGAATCCTGGCTTGTGCTAACTCAACTGTGTTTAAAGAGGATTCCTCTTCCAGCTCTCTGGCCAGCCACTCATGGGTAGTACTGAACAGGGCCGGGAGAAAGGCCAGCTGCCGCGCTTCAGGCCAGTCTCTGGCCAGCCACTCATGGGTAGTACTGAACAGGGCCGGGAGAAAGGCCAGCTGCCGCGCTTCAGGCCAGTCTCTGGCCAACCACTCATGGGTAGTACTGAACAGGGCCGGGAGAAAGGCCAGCTGCCGCGCTTCAGGCCAGTCTCTGGCCAACCACTCATGGGTAGTACTGAACAGGGCCGGGAGAAAGGCCAGCTGCCGCCCTTCAGGCCAGTCTCTGGCCAGCCACTCATGGGTAGTACTGAACAGGGCCGGGCGAAAGGCCAGCTGCCGCGCTTCATGCCAGGCGTTAGCTCTTGCTACCCGCACAAAACCTCGCAAAAAGGTGTCTGGGTCCTCTCCATCCACGTAAGCCCACGGCTTGAACACTGACCCTGGTCCCTCAATGACTTGATTCGTTTCACTCTCTAGTTTAAATTCAGATTGTATATCAGAGACTTCATCTTGATTGCCGCTCATGCGTCAGGATTTTCGCTTGCTTCCGACGGCATGAGTTCATATCCCACTTCTGTTGTAAGGGACACTGGTCGTTGCACTGAATCACTGTATTGACGTTTGACAAGATTTTACATTATCCCAGAGTTACATGTCACACCCCCAACCCCCTTTAAGCCCTCCCTTTAAACGGCGCACGACGTGTCGGCGCCGGGAAACTTTTAGAACAGGACAATCCGGAAACACGCTCCAAAGAGGGCACCGTACCGGCACGCGAGAGTACTTCGTCACTTCCAGTACTTAGAGCTGGGAAAATAAACAATCATTACATAACCCGACAATAACTGGGCTTCGCGGCCAACCGTGACGCAACGGCTGCCAACGGCTACCAAATCCCGTAAATCCCTTTATCGTTGTTCCTCACAAATGTTATAACTATTTTTGACTGACTTATGGCCTATAAAGTATGGGTAACTCATGACGTCATATTTTGAAATTGCGTTTTTTGCTTTTATTGACCAGATGCAGACAAATAAATGCAAGCACTGTATTCCTAAGACAAAACTAATCTAGAAACATGCCTCATTTATATTTATAAATTTCAAAATTTGACCTTCAGTGACCTGAACTTGACCTGAACTTGACACTAACTGCACGTAAATGAAGTCAGGTGGTGCAATGACTATCACTATCGAATTATACGTGTAAAATAACCCATAAAACATGTGATGCATGATTTTTGTAGATATTTTGCACATAGTGACCTTTTGTGCCCAGACCTTGACCTTGACTTTTGCCAACAATCTATCTTTAGCTCATGCGAGATGTTTATCATACCTTTAGCAACACACTTTTTGTGCTAATTGTCGTAATCGAAGGCTTTGGATGGAAAGTATGGCCCATAAACTCAAATACGTCTATTTTGACCTTTGCCCTGACCGTGACCTGACATTTTACATCACTTTGACATTTTTGGGAATGCTTTAGATTTGACTCATTGAGAGCTTTCGATTTCTGCCTTGCGCGTCTCGCTGGGATTATTGGTTCGGAAGATAACCAGGGATGGGGGCGTTTAAAGCCCCCTCTCCACCCCCCCCCCCCCCCCCCCCCCCCCCAGTCAATGTGGTTCGGCTGAGACCCCAGTCAATGCTGGGTGATGATTGTGTGTAGGTTGTTATGATTGTGTACGCCACAACGTGCTCGTACTGAAAGGAAATCGCTATATATGGAAAGGATGGGAGGACAAGACAATGTCAGATAGCAATAAACGCCATAAGAGATGCAGTAAATCCATACACCTGCGTACTGGCATTCGATGCAAAAATAGAACGACGGTGACATCAGTGGTGTAGCAATGGTGCGTAGGCTCGCAATCCGAATGCATTGCCAGCATCGGGATATTTCAGCCTGCAGCGAGTAGTGAATGCCAGCGTTGATAACAGCGAAATGTTACCAGTTGCACCTCGGTACACTTACATCTCTTGAATGGTGCTGCACGTAGTCTGGACCATATTTTTCCAGATTTCCTGGATCTCTACTGACCATGTACCGACACTAGTTGGAAGAATACATCAGTCAAGGATTGTCACAGGGCAACGCAAATATTAACATCTTTCCGAAGCATAACATAACAGACCTATTACAGTGGCTCGAAGCACAAGCTGCCCCAAATGTAAATTATCGCGAGAGAGAGGTTATAAGCGAGAGAGGTTATCTTCTGCCCCATTTAGGGCCGGATTCAGGCTCCCCCAAACATATAATTGATGTCCTTGCCATGGTTTGCAGACTGGGGCATCAGTATAAATTAAATATTAATAGCACCAAGATTAGGCAATTTCTTTATTTACACTAAACTATAGAAAATCCAAAAACTTAAAATGACATCATCAACTACTCAAAAGCCAGGGGCAGCGCCATCAATTTTTGAGGGGGGGGTGAGGGTTCCAATTATTTATTTTTTAATCGTAGAAAATAGAGTTTTGATGCAAATATCAAATACAAAACGTCAAAATAACGTAAATGATAGTCTCTTAACAATGACCATCTCGGATTTGCAAAATGTTGACTTTTTTACCCCCAAAAATGAACAAACTGATTGTTTTCGGGGGAAAAATCCACAAAATAAAAAACATTGCAGATATTTAACAAAAACGGAATATATATGGGAGAACTAAGTATGGACGATACTCAAACCAAATTTAAAATCAATATATTTATTTTTGACTGACTTTCTACTTTGACTAACTCCCTAAGTACCTACAAGTAACTCATGACGTCATTTTTTAAAGATAGGTACGTTTGTTGCCTTTAATTGACCAGATACAGACAAATAAATACCACCGCTGTATTTATGAGACCAAACTGGTCTAGAAACATGCCTTTTTTATTTATATTAATCAATTTCAAATTTTGACCTTATATGAACTGATCTAGACCTGAGGGCCATTATATGGGATCAGGTTGTGAAAATGGCTGCTACTATAACATTATACGTGTAAAATAACCCTAAAACATGTGTCTCATGACTTTCGTAGACCTCTTGCCAATAGTGACCTTTTGTGACCGGACGTTGGCATTGATCTTTGCTTACAATTTCGCTTTTGCTTATGCGGGAGATGCATTATAACTTTGAGAGCACTTTGTGCGATAATAGAGTAAAACACACTGTACACACCGTACACATGTTTTCTTGAACACGGCTACTGCATGCGAAGTGATGTTGATGCCTGGCATTTTACCTGCCATGATTGTGTAGGGCTGCTACGGCACAGGCTAAGCGCGGCGCTACACCCGCCGCCTGTCCGGGCCGGACCCACCCGACGTGAGTCCGTGCGCCACCAGACACCGTACCACCGGACACCGGACGGAGCACGACTCATTACCGCAGCGTTCACCCCTCCGGGCAACGCGAAATTTGTTTCAGATGCGGCGGTGTCGCCTATCAGTCTCGTATTCCGCGTGGCCCGGACGGCTGAACGCTGCGGTAATGAGTCGTGCCCCGTCCGGTGTCCGGTGTCCGGTGGTACGGTGTCCGGTGGCGCACGGACTCACATCTGGCGTCGGGTGGGTCCGGCCCGGACAGGTGGCGGGTGTAGCGCCGTGCTTAGCCTGTGCCGTAGCAGCCCTACATCAAACATCTCCTTACATTCCACGTCCCTGTGGAAACGCCTCGTATCTTCTCAGCTTCCTCTGTTCTTCCTCTTCCTCGATCTTCTTCCTTCTTCACATTAACTTTTTCCGTGTCTTGGCATCCCTCGCGTGTCCCTCCACGCGCTCCTCCAGCCTGGCCACTCTCACGACCACTTCCGCCATTGCCTCCAGTCTGGCGTTCAGCGTCGTCAGCTTCTCCACCGGAGTCCGGATGTCTTTCTCGGATGTCTTGCCCCGTCGTCGGATGCAGGCTCGGGCGGCGAGGATCGAGAGTTCTATGAGGCCGATGGTGCGGAGTCCTCCATTGCAGTGCCGAATAGATAATTGAGTCCCGCACCGATGTTGGCCACGTACAGCTGTCGGCCGTGCAGCAGCGCTACCACCGCCTACCTCCCGAGGTCACTGCCCGGCTCGTCCTTCATGTTGAACATGAAGTCGCTGTCCTCATCGCCCGCCTCCTCCTCGTCCCCCAGCTCGTCGTTCTCCTGTTCACCTCCCCCCTCGTCTTCCTCCTCCTCCTCCTCCTCCTCCTCCTCCTCCTCCTCCTCCTCCTCCTCCTCCTCCTCCTCCACCTCCTCCTCCTCCTCCTCCCCTCCTCCTCCTCCTCCTCCTCCTCCTCCTCCTCCTCCTCTCCTCCTCCTCCTCCTCCTCCTCCTCCTCCTCCTCCTCCTCCTCCTCCTCCTCCTCCTCCTCCTCCTCCTCCTCCTCCTCCTCCTCCTCCTCCTCCTCCTCCTCCTCCTCCTCCTCCTCCTCCTCCTCAGAGTCGTCGTCATCAGCCTCGTTGTCGTCATCGTCCATGCTGTCGCTCTGCTCCAGACTGAAGTCATCGTCCTCCTCCTCTTCCTCCTCGTCCTCCACGTGATCGTGTCCCGCATCCCGCGCCTTCCTCGCTCCCTCCAGCACATCCTTGTACACTTCAGCCGCCGCCCGCTCCGGCATCTTCCTCGTGGCTCGCTCTGCCGCTGGCCTCGCCCTCTGCGCCACGACCGTGCCGGCCGGCGCCGGCGACTTGCCGCTGCCGGGCCGCGCGCCCGTTGCCTCCCCTTCCCCGCCCTTCCCTCGCGGAAGGCCTTCTCCGGCGAGGCAGTGCCGTTGCCGTTACAGGCGGGCGAGTCGCGCCGACAGCGGGGGACCCAGGAGCGGCAGGAGCAGGCTCGCCGCCGGCCGTCGGACCCGTGCCGTTCGTTCTCGACTCGGAGGACTCGGACTCCGGCTTAGACGCCGAGCCGGAGACGGACTCGGACTTGACTTCCGTTTCAGCGATGGAGTCTGACTTGGTAGTGGACTTAGAGTTGGACTCGAATTTGATTGGCGATTTTGAGTTGGATTCTGACTTGACGGCGGGCTCTGAGTTTGACTCTGAGTTTGACTCTGATTTTGACTCTGACTTGACGTCGGCGTCTGCACCGACTCCGCGGGCGTCGGGGTTTACCTCGGATTTTGTCTCGCGCTTTGTCTCTGACGTGGCATTTGTCAGCGATGGGTTCGGACTTTGTGCTCTCGCTCGGCTCTGAATTTGCGTCAGAGAGGTCGGTCGACAAGTCCTTCTTAACGTCATTATCTGAGATTGAGCTAGAGCTGGAGCCAACGGCACTCGATGACGAGTCGCCTGCTCCAGATGCGACGGCCTTGGCCCGCAGGAAGGGCGACAGCGGCTTCTCATTGCTCTTGGTCTTCAGCTTGGCCACGCCGCCGGCGGCGGCGGCCGGCTTGTCGTCATGGTACCGCACCATCAGCTCCTCCAGAGGCATGTGCGCCTCTTGGAACAGCTCGTCCACCTCCCGGTCCGTCTCCTCCTCGTCCTCGGACTCAACCTCCCTGCCCGCGATGACCTTCAGTTTCTCTATGATCTCGTGCCGTGTGAGGGAGCTGTCGAACTCGAGGAACGCCTGCCGCAGACTCTGGCGCACCTTTCCGGCCGTGTACAGCAGGCAGTCTCGGATGGCGCACGGCAGCGTCTGGACAGCGTACGTGGCCACCTCGTGTCCGCCATGGCCGTCATACACGGCGAACAGAGAGCAGCCCGGCTCCAGCTCCGGCAGGCCGTTATGGCGCCCTCCTGCGACACCCGCCACCCCTGCATCGAGGGAGTCACCATAGCTGAGGTGTTCGCTCTGGTCGGATGCGCTCCGGGTGGCGCCCTCCTACCGCCACACGGCGCGGGGCGGGCGGCTTCAGCCGCGCGCTAGACCTCGCGCTGGCTGCGACCCCGCTGCGACCGGAAAACTCGGCGTTACCAGTGCGCGCAACTTGGCGGGGAGGGGCCGATGCACAACAATCACCCGTCATCACAATCGAAAGCAATCAGACATCGAGCGTGCTGCAATAGAGGCGGCCTGGCTAAAATCAGGCAACACACATTGGATCAGTACCGATGATGCCGATAAGCCATACACAGCGCGGGCTGGCTCATCTCCCCGCCATGTTCCCGTCCTCGGAGGCCCTTTGTGTTCTCGCTGAGAACCCCCCACCACAATAGCCATCAGTGTTGTAAGCGCTGGCGGATTCAGGGTGGCGCGAACATAGTTCGACGTTGAAAGCAAATAGATCGTTTCAAAATATATTCCATCCTTAACTCAACTAATTTACCAAATGTACGCAGCATCGTTGTATCATACTCCATCCACATATAAAGCAATGGAAGCATTGAATCCAGCACTGTGTCAAGAAAGCAGTCGTTACTCAGTAATGTATAACCCATATCTATATTATATTTGAGACCACTCAAAAAGTTCATGACATTTTACGTGCACCTGAATCCGCCAGTGGGAGCGTGCATGACCCTATGTCTCCTCTTTCGGGACCCGCCCCAGTTGGGTCCGGTATAGTGTCATTACCGTGTCCACCATTCATCGGGGAGGGTTCGGATCGCCCCTTGTCACAATACCGCGCGTTGCACAACGAGCTATGACAACGCAAGATCTCGTCAGTGTGCTGCCGACGAAAACGCACGCTTTTCATGTAATACTGCGAATCTTACGCAAATGAACCACGAACGCAAAAATGCTTTAAACCGGGGTTCCGATAAACACTCGCGTCTTCTGCTTAACCAAAACACCGGCGACGAAAACAAAAGAAACGCTATTCACGATCGCGAAACACTGTGGGACGAAGCACCTGCATGTATGAAAGTCATTATACAGAAACGGATGCCACACGTAACTTATCCACCGTTACAATCAGCTTCAGGTCTAAACGGTGACGCAGTCAGGTCTAAACGGTGAGGCACACACAAGAACATATAACTATACAGTACCCATACGTATATACAGTAGACATACAAGTCCCCGACATTGAAATTAATGCACCCCTCTTTTTCGATCGCCTACATTGTAACGCAAATGACCCACCTCTGCCTTCCAAACAGAGGAAAATATAGGTCGTGACCCTCCAGGTTCGTGCGACCTCTGCCTGGGTCTGAGGGCACCAAGCTCAAGCATTCAAACCAAAGCCCCAGTGTTTGGCTCCAGTAATGTAGGGAGGCGCTTCCGGTCTCCGCGTTCAGTTGCTGTTGTTATTTCATGTACAGCTCCACTGCGCAGATATTTTTAGATTAAATACAGATTGTGAAATGCTGATCACTGCAGTGATAAATGAGGCAGTTAAAAAGTAACGATTACTGCTGTTATTTTAATTTTAACAGAATACGTGAAATGCGCTTGAAGAAAAAATGGTTAAAGGGAAAATAATATCAAAGCGAGGGGAAGAAATGGTTGTTTAGAGAAGTCTGCGTCAGCTGCGGCGATGTGAGCCTGCCTCCCTTCGCCCCGGCCTTCTGCAGCGCTCACCCGCCGCTGGAGCCTCTCCCTACAAAACATTTGTTTAATTGGAGCCGGTTGACATAACACCGATCTGGGCCAGCGCAAACGGTTATCTGCACGGCGACGCGTCATGGAACACCCACGTATACCTCGACGAACTACACGGGCGACACGGTACGGGTTTGCCCGGAAGCAGACAGACGGACAACCCGGGCCACAACTACATAGTCTCCGGCAGGGTACACGGGCGGCCTACACGGGGTGACACAGCATGGGCCCTACCACCAAAGACAGCTTACACGGGTAGCACGACACGGGCCGTACAGGACAACGACAGATGGGCGCACGGGTCATACGGACCGACGGACGAGCACGTGAACCACGCAGCGTTGCCTGAAATGGCGCGAACGGACAGTTTACACTGGCAGCACGGCGCGGACAGACGAGCACGTGGACGACAGAAGGGCGTACGGGTCATGCCTCACGGCCCACACGGACACACAGACGAGTACGGGGACTCCTCTAACGCCGTCTGAACTGGTGCAACCGGACGGCTGACACGGGTGAACCGGCACGGGCTGTGCACGCAACGATAGACGGGCGCACGGGTCACGCCTCACGGGCCACACGGGCTCAGACCGACAGGTAACGCCGTCCGAACTGGTGCAACGGGACGGCTGTGCGCGGCCTTCAGCCGTGCAAGGCATAGATTGATGATGATGATGATGGGAGTAACCGCTCGGCCTTCAGCCGCGCGATGAGTTGATAATCCGCGCGGCGTCAGGCCATAACCGGCGGGCGCCGTGCGATGACCGAAGTAACTGCGTGGCCTTCAGCCGTGCAAGGAATAGATTGATGACGATGCTGATGGGAGTAACCGCGCGGCCTTCAGCCGCGTGATGAGTTGATAATCCGCGCGGCGTCAGGCCATAACCGGCGGGCGCCGTGCGATGACCGAAGTAACTGCGTGGCCTTCAGCCGTGCAATGAACAGGGAATCCGCGCGACAATGTGCCGCGCGATGAGCGCGTGGATGTTCGGCGCCGCGCTCGAATTGGCCGGCGGCCCGCGGGAACAGTCAGAGCGCTGAAGCTGGGCACGGCCTGCACCTCTCTTCTGACGACAAAAAGGGGGGGGGGGTGGAACCAGAGGCATTTACCTCGCCAGGGATGCAATCCTTCGCCGCGTGTTGTTGTGCCGCTGCAGGGGGGATCGGGTCATTATCAAAATCGAGGGCGGAACTGTTCGGACATAGGTGGGTAGGAATATCTGAGAGGAGTAGCGAGTTATGACTGAGGAGGGATGCATGGGAGAAGGATGACTGAATATCCAGGGTAAACATTAAGGACCAGCGATGGCCTTTCCGGGTCTAGCACAGACCACACGGCAAATTATTGTCTCGAAGGCACCCGTTTACGAAACAGCGTCGGAAGAGGAGAGTCGCGGCCAGTTTCTGGGGCATTCATCTCGCGAGCGGATGTCTGGAGCGGCTATGCCCTGGCTAGCGTCGAGGACGGCTGGTGTCCGTCAGAGGTCATTTGGATCATGGTGAGAGAGTGAGACCAGGAAGGCGCGAGCTCCGACTGTACCTAATTTACCATCATGCCAGCTCAGGTGATCAACCGGCTCCAATTAAACAAATGTTTTGTAGGGAGAGGCTCCAGCGGCGGGGTGAGCGCTGCAGAAGGCCGGGCGAAGGGAGGCAGGCTCACATCGCCGCAGCTGACGCAGACTTCTCTAAACAACCATTTATTCCCCTCGCTTTGATATTATTTTCCCTTTAACCATTTTTTTCTTCAAGCGCATTTCACGTATTCTGTTAAAATTAAAATAACAACAGTAATCGTTACTTTTTAACTGTCTCATTTATCACTGCAGTGATCAGCATTTCACAATCTATATTTAATCTAAAACATCTGCGCAGTGGAGCTGTACATGACATTCGCAACAGCAACTGAACACCAGCACGCAAACGCGGAGACCAAAAGCGCCTCCCTACAATTGCATATTAATGTTTTAGGGCTTCGAAACATTCAGTATTAGTGCTTCATTAACCCGCGCCCCGCTGGGGTATTCAGCCGAACACGGGGGGGGGGGGGGCATATTCCTCGTTATCTCCTCGTCGCCCCCTCGTTATCCTTCGAACCAATAACCGCAGAGAGACGAGCAAGGAAGCAATCAAAAGCTCTCAATGAGACGCATCTAAAGCATACGCGATTTAAAAAAGAAAATAAATAAGGTCACATGTCAGGTCACAGTCAGGTCAAAGGTTAAAATTAAGGTATTTGAGTTTTTGGGCCATACTTTCCATCCAAGGCCTTATATTGCGACTATTATCGGTCAAACACACTGTTGAGTGTACATGTTACATAAACACCATCCACATGTTAGATTGAAAATGCATAATTTTCAGCATGGCAAAGCAGTCCATGGTCTCAGGATCGTCATATTTGTAGGTATGCAATGCCCAAAACGGGTCCAGAACAGGTCGTCTATAGTCCAGAATGGGCCTCTATAGAAAATAATCGACCATCCATACTAGTTTCTAGTTGTTCCCAGTCCACTAAAATCACACCAGAATATCTACTGAATTGCCAATAAAAGTGTCGTCTAGTGACAGATTTGAAGACAATAGTGATAAATGAGAATACAAAAGTGACAAATGAATAGAAAACCGGGAGACATAAGACAGAAGAAATGCTACGAAGAGAAAAGGAAAGATTCCAGTCAAATAAGTGCAGGTTCAATATAAAACGGGATGTTTCAGGAAAAATGGTAGATTTGAGTAAAATTCAGGGAGGTGGTAAATAGTAGCCATAATAAACGTCAAACTTAGCGCGGATGGCGCGGATGTGCGACGCTCAGGTAAATAGTCTATAGATTGTGAATGCCAATTTAAAAGTAGGTGTTTACTGTTTTTTTCTTCTTCTGCTTAATCTGCCGTTGCGTCGGGTCGATTAATCACTTGTTTATTGCAATTTGCAGCCGTGCATATCATATCGTTATAAATAAATGTTATTAAAACAGCTAAAATGCATTTTGGAAAGATAAAAATGGTAACTTTTACTCCAACTTTGGGGGGGGGGGGGGGGGGGCAAAACATACTTTTGACCCCGCCTTTTCGTGGGGGGGGGGGGGCGGGCAATTGCCCATTTTGCCCTTTTATCTGTCTCTGGAGCCCTATAGAAAACGACGACCCTGCCCTGGAAAATATAGAGTCCTAAATCCGAGGAGATACCATTTCGCGACATTTTTCTTTCTTGGGGGGGGGGGGGGGGGGGGGGGGGCTGGCCGAGGGGGCCCCTGGGTTTCTTTGCCCCTTTATCCGAAAATACTTTCTGCTACCACTGGATACCCCTGGATTCCGCCGCCACTGGATACCCCTGGATTCCGCCGCCACTGGATACCCCTGGATTCCGCCGCCACTGGATACCCCCGTCCACATCCCATTGCGCAGGCCGCAGTCCTTAGCTTCAAGCTATGCGGTGCAGCATAACTTCAGGCGTTTACTACTGGTGCCATCTAGGGGTAGGAATATAAGTAGACATGTGTACTGTTGCTCTTAGTCTAAATCAGTGATTCTCAGGGTCAAGTGTACAGTTACCCCCTTTATTGTTGATGACAAGAATAACTCGTTACTCCTTCCCCAATCCATTGCGCACACGGCGGTTCTCGGCTCCAAGCTATGCGGTACAGCATAACTTCAGGCGTGTATTACTAGCGCCATCGGGACAGGAATATAAGTAGACATGTTTGCTGTTGTTTTAATCAAAGAACAGTGGTTACCAGCATATAATAACACATAAACAGTAACATCAAGCTTATAATAATTCAATATTAATTGGTTTTTATGCTCTTCGCGACAATGTGGCGACAGTGAAACAGAAACTGGGATCCGGATGATGAGTATGGAGACCGACGTGGGAGGTGGCGCCCGCCTGCACAGCCGGTTGTCATCGTTACGCGCAGGGCAAACAGTGGATCGAGCATAAAATGTCAGCCTTACACACGTAAATTATCTCTCGGTGCATTTCGTCAGCCGATCCACGCCTGTTGTTATGCCATGTCAGCCGATCCACGCCTGTTGTTATGCCATGTCAGCCGATCCACGCCTGTTGTTATGCCATGTAATTATTTGATTGTCTATATTTGATTGTCTATATGCACATCATGTATAGGCAAAACAAATCGTGTCTTCACATTACCAATATCGAGACTTGTCACAAGCAAATGTAGTCACAA
>JAXIVJ010012024.1:2500-41639 GCA_036785665.1 Chirona hameri | reverse complement strand
ATATATATATATTATATTATATATATATATATATATAATATATATATATATATATATATATATATATATATATATATATATATATATATATATATATATATATATATATATATATATATAATACAAAGAGGGCTTACTCTACAGGAAAAAAAAATCGGATCATTCGGGTATATTGTAGCACCCTGACGAAGAGTGTTACAATATACGCGAAAGCTCTGCTTTTCATATTTGTATTGTGGAGTAAGTCCTCTTTGTATTTAATCTTCATCTGCGATCTCTACGTGCTTTGACCCTTCCGGTCTCACCAGAGACTCCTCTGACCTTCCAAGAAGCCCTCTTGTGTGTCAAGGGGCCCATTCGGCCTGTTCAGAGGTCCTTCCGGCCTGGCCAGGGACTGCACTGGCTGCTTTGTCGCCCTGCCAACATGCTCAGGGGCAGGGGCGGCGGATTGCGGGGCGCAGGGTACCCAAAATCCCCCCTCAAATGAAAATCCTGGGGATGGGAAGGGTCATGTTGCCCCAGATTGAGCAGGCTAAAATCTGGGGAGAGGGGCAAAACTACCCTTTGCCCCCAGGATTTTCGACTGGGGGGAATTGTGGGTACCTGCCCCCGCAATTCGCCGCCCCTGCTCAGGGGCCCCTCCGACCTGCCCAGGGGCTCCTCCAGTCTGGCTAGGAACTCATCCGGCATGTTCAAGGGGCCTTCCGACCGGCCCAGGGACCCTTTCGGTCTAGCCAGGGGCCCCTCTGACTTGTCCAAGAGCCCCTCCGATCGGCCCAGCGACTCTTCTGGTCGGCCTGCGCTGGCTGCTTTGTCGCCCTTGCCGACATGCTCAAGGGGCCCTCCGACCTGCCCTGGCGCCCCTCCGTGCTGGCCTGGGGCCACTTCGGCATGTTCAGGGGCCCTTCTTACCCGCCCAGGGGTCCTTTCGGTCTGATCAGGGGCCCCTCCGATCTGCGCAGGGACCCTTTTAACTTTCCAGGGGCCCTCTGGTCTCTCCAGGGGCCCCTTTAACCTTCTAAGGGGCCCTTCCGACCTAGCCAGGGACTGCGCTGGCTGCTTTGTCGCCTTGCGACATGCTCCGAGGGCCCTCCGACCTGCCCTGGGGCCCCTCCGTGCTGGTTAGGGGCTCATTCGGCATGTTCAGGGGCCCTTCCGACTCACCTAGGGGCCCTTTCGGTCTGGTCAGAGCCCCTCTGACCTGCACAGGGGCCCTCTTAACTTCCCAGGGGCCCTCTGGTCTGTCCAGGGCTCTCCAACCTGCTCAGGGGCCCTTATGACCTGGTAAAGGACTAAGCTGGCCGCTTTGTCGCCCTGTCGACATGCTCAGGGGCCTCTCAACCTGCTCAGGGTCCCCTCTGTGCTGGCTAGGGGCCCATTCGACGTGTTCAAGGGGCCCATTCGACGTGCTCAGGGGGCCCTCTGACCCGCTCAGGGGCCATTTCGGTCTTGTTAGGGGCCCCTCTGACATGCACAGGGCTCTTTTGAACGTCCAAGGAGCTCTCTGGTCTTTCAGAGAGGGCCCTGGTGGTCCTAAAGGGCCTCTGAAGTCCGCTAAACTCTCTAAAGACCAAGCTTCGTGTAGTAAAGAGCCTATGATACCGCGCTTCGCGCGGTCTCGTCGGCCCTTTTCGGCGCGCGCAGCGCGCCGAAAAGGGCCCTCCTGGCTTCTAGGGGGGGGGGGGGGGGGGGCGGCCGCTCCCGCCGCCCTCCCCTTGGCTACGTGCCTGCTCACGTATGGCATATTTCCGGTAAAGTAAGCAATATTTGAAAGAAAATGAACTTGCTTTGTTCCAACGACAGCAGCAGTTGCCAAGTTTTCCCATAAAATTATATATTTTTCATGAATTTTCATGCCAAAAATTAATACGCCACCACCAAATTCTCAACGCTAAAGGCCAGAGAAAAGAAAACCACAAAAACACAAAACCTCAACGAACAGTGTGTAGTAATACAAAGTCCCGTCAGCTTTGAATTGCAGAATAATTTTGTGATCCAGTGTAGGACTTACAGATAATTCAAAACTCTAAAATTGCTCTTAAGATAAAAGTGGTGGACAGTAGTGTCGATCAAGTACTCGTTATCTGATACTAGTCTCGAAAAACGCCCAATTTTTACCGCTGATAATTTCTGAAATAATGGACTAAATGAGCATTGAGGTCCCTGTTATATTTCTTAAGCGTGTTTAAAACTCATACAACTGCAAAAGAGTGCATTTACTTCCAGGACGGAAACCCGTACATTCCCTTTAATCCCGCAGCGCAGCGAGCGCCTGGCGTAAATCAGTTGTCCGATGTATATACGCGTCCGCGAATGTGTTGCCGAATGTGAATGTGAGCCAATTTGCATGCAAATCCGAATAGTGCGCTGTTTGACATTAAACCTATGACCTGCTAATCCTTTGATTTTTAATGTGCGACTCTAAAATGTGATGAGCGTGATAAGGAGGTCATGTTCTACCAATGTGCCAATTTTGATGCAAATCAGAATAGTCCGCTGTTTGACTTTATACCTATTGTAAGATTGTAAATTGCTACGTTTCTGAGCCAGCGAATAGAGAGGACGAGCGTAGGTTAGCATCAGCGGGAGCGGTCGCGGTACAGGTACGGCCGTGCATTCACGCAGGGTCAGCCTGAAGGCTGCTAACACCCAGGTGTAGCAGAAGTCCCGACGCGAGCCTTGAGTGCTTTAGTTTGAGCCGTTCGGCGCAGAGCGTCAAGGCGCGTCCCTAACTCAAGGCTGTCCCATTAACCCACTCATAACGAGGGCGTGTTCCACCGGTTTGGTTAGAATGTGGCTGGAGATCGCATGGCGGATGTGGTATGTATGGAATACGGCATGTATGGTGGAGCCGAGATTGTTCAAATGGTGTGTGTGTAACCCTCCCCTTCCCAATATATGGGTACTTGGAAAGCACTATTTAATTGAAGGTGCGAAATGCCGGTATGATCCACGGTGCACGTTGTACGACCTATACGGGATGTACGGATTTCACACCCAGATTTCTGACACTAAGACTAGTGTCAGAAATCTGGGTGTAACCATGGATCGTTTTCTGTCGTGGGAGCAACACGTGCAGCAAATAGCGGATCGTTGTTTTGGAATTCTTGTAGGTCTTCTTCATGCCAAGCAGGTGCTGCCTATAGGGACACTACCCAGGTTAATCGATGCAATGGTTTTTTCTCATGTCAGGTACTGTGTGCAAGTGTATGGTGGGACCAGTGTTGCGGGGATAGGTAAAATTCAAAAGATATTTAATTTTGCGGCAAGAGTAATCTCAGGACGTAGGAAATATGATCACATCTCGGACGTGTTGAAGCAGTGTGATTGGCTAGGGGCAGCACGGTTTATTGAGTATTGTGACATGAGCATGCTACACAAGATTGTTACCACCGGTGAGCCTTCTATGTTGGCTAGTCAGTTCACTTTGAATCGAGACGTGGTGGGCCGTCGTACCCGACAGTCAGACCAGCTGGCATTGCCCAAACCCAGAACGAATCACGGGAAGCGAAATTTTGTGTATCGATCTGCGGCGCTGCTCAACAGTCATTTTGGTTCTAATGTTACGGATGTCCTCACTTCGTCCACAAGACTGGCAAAGAAAATGTTTAGAGAGCATTGCGCGGCTGCCGAAAGTAATACCTAGGCGCCAGTGTCTTCTATGGTAGCGTTTTTACACATGTTTTTAAATGCTTTTTAAATGACAAAGCGTAAGCTGCAATATGTACTTACCATGTATGACAATGACCCTGTAATAGCCCATGATGTGTGGAAATGGTCAGCTGATGTCGAAATACAAATACAAATACGGGCCGCTAGTTTAATACACCCGGGTGGCAGGCGGGGCATGTTAACGTAATGGGTATGAATGTAACGGAGGGACGGGATGCTAGAGGCTATGCATGGCCGACAGCTAACCGGGAACTCTTACACTATCTGACCTGCTCTAAATCCTTTGTTTTTTAAAGGAAATAGTTCACCTTCAAGATTAGTTTCAAAATGAGATAGCATTTTTGTAGCCCGTGTTGGGAAACCCCTATCTGCAAGTTTTCTTGACTGAAAAGACTTTCCAGCCGAATATATTTGAGTTTTTGGCGAAGGAATGCGGTGCTGGCGAAAAAAAATGTTGTACTGGTTCCCGGGCAGAGGCTATACCATCAGCCAATCAGCTTGCAGCTGGTGCTAGCAAGCGAACGCCGGCCGCCGGTTGGCACATCTCCAATGCGAGTCTATCCTTACGCGACTACTTTCGAATCTGATTGGCTGAACCATTTTTTACATTCGCGTGACGTCAGGACTCTGACTCAGAGAGTATGCATATAGTTTTGATAAACAATAACAATGTACGGCCTTCTGTCCTGAATCGGCGCGATATAATGCCATTTTTGACAATATAAAAAGAAATTATATTAAAAAATACAACCAAATCGTGTTTGGTAAAAAAAAACAAGGTGAACTATTTCCTTTAATGTGCGACTCTAAGATTTTATGAGCGTAATAAGGTCATGCGCTACCTGTGTGCCAATTTTTATGCAAATCTGAATAGTCCGCTGCTTGACCTTAAACCTATGACCTGCTCTAAATCCTTTGCTATTGAATGTGCGACTCTAAGATTTTATGAGAATGATAAGGAGGTCATGCTCTACCAGTGTGCTAATTGTTATGCAAATCGGATTAGTCCGCTGTATGACTTTAAACCTATCTGACCTGCTCTAAATACTTTGATTTTGAATGTGTTACTCTAAGAATTTAGGAACATAATAAATAAGTCATGTTCTACCTGTGTGCCAATTTTCGTGCTAATCTGAATAGTCCGCGAACGTGTTTCCGAATCTGAATGTGAATGTGAGCTAGTTTGACACGCGTATTATCTGGCAAGTTTCCAGAGAGTGCGTCATTCTCCGCAGTATGTTGTGGTCATGCTGCGTCAAGGCCCTAGATACTAGGTAGACCCGTCCGGGGTAGGCAGCGAATGGGGGTGACGTCAGAGGAACGTGACGTCACACGCTCCCTATTCAAATAGTGTTAAATTGGCCTACTTTCACGTCCTACCATTTGAATACCTTAGGTGCCAGCGGGATGAATTAAGCACTAAATGATAAATTGAAATGTACTCTACAGCTCGCTTCGGTCATTTTCTCCTAAATTGCAAGGGTGAGCCGCTAGGCGATGTCAAACCGAGGTATGCAATAAGTGGGCGGTCCATGCCCATATATGGTCAAGACCCGCCTTTGTACACAAACATAGCGGCCACGCCGGTCTCGAACGCTCCCGATTCGGCCACCCCATTGGTGGAAACTGCAACTGTGGCGTCATTGAACCGTGACGTCATTGGACAGGGTGGACAAGTTACGGAGATAGGCATGACACCCCCCTGATGCTGCGTCACAAATTTGTGGGCTATTTTTGCGCTGTCATTCCGCGGCAATTCCGCGGTCGTGGTCGTGCACAATCGGTAGGTGATTAACGGAAATTGGCTTTGTGCATTGTGTGGATTGTATCAGCGTATTTTTGTCATTTTACTTTTTAATGGGACTGGTAAATTTATTAGATGTTCATTGTGTTGTGGATTTACCTACTATGTGAGATTCTAACACAATTTTTTGACTAAGAACGTGTCTTAACATTAAGCTGGTTGTCATGTTTGCATATCATAATTCATATGTAGTAAATTTGTATAATATTGCTAGATTTCCTGCACCCTATTTTTCTGAACATTGTTAATGTTATGTCACTGCTGTATCATAGCATTCAAAGGTGATGTTTTTATGTGAATAATTGAGGTGAGGTCCTCACAATCCTCATGTTGCAAATAACACAGCCGGGGTGAAATGATCAGAGCATGTCCTGATGATCAGAGCATGTCATGATGATCAGAGCATGTCATGATGATCAGAGCATGTCATGATGATCAGTGCATGCCATGATGATCAGAGCATTCCATGATGATCAGAGCATGTCCTGATCCAGTATGCAAAATGTGTCAAGTTTTGACGAGATCTCGTCGGAGGCAGGGTTGGCACCAGGGGGCATGGTTGGCAAAGTTGCTGTTTGCTGGTATACATTGTGTACTCTTTTGTATTCTGATTGAGGGCTTGAGGTCTCCAGAGCTTGATCCAGTTGACTGAATCAAATCAAATATGATTATTTATCATATTTGATAGGATTATGTTTATTTTCCCATTTTCAAAGAGTACACAAATTTCAAAAAAGTACAAAAGAGTACAAAATGTATACCAGCAAACAGCAACTTTGCCAACCATGCCAGGGGGTGTACTCCGCTCCTTCAACATTGGTAAAAAGTGTGACAACCGCGAGCAACTTCCAGCACCTTGGCAGTGTTTATTGGATCTGCTCATAAGCTATATTTAGCTATCAGCTAGTATTGACCAATCAGTCTTGAGCAAGCTTGACGGTGATTGGTCAGGTTGTGATGACGTGAAACCAGGGGAGAATCATTTGTTTACATTTCAACAGGTTCCTCATATTGGTTCGCTGGCAATGTATGGGCATGTGGTGTGTGCATTTTTATGCATTTACTTAGTTTTATGAAGCATGATACAATATTTAAAGGTGTATATGAAGTTGAAATAATAATTGTATCTGTCGACATAGCAGTATTTTCCCAGAATACCTCATAAGCTTAAAATTTACACCCAAATATGTGCGTTCTTTGCTGAGGACATCTGCAAAAATTGTTGACAAGAGGCTGTAGGAGTAGGTTAGCTATATTTTGGTATTTTTCAAGGACGTAAACCCATAGACTGTCACCTTTATAAACAGACTAGAAAATCCATACCAATGTGACTGATATATTACTTATATTACTTAGTATACTTATATTACTTAGGTTTTGAGACACCATTCTGAGTAGTACCAGTGGCAGCAGATCATATTTTCGGATGGAGGGGCAAAGAAACCCAGGGGGCCCCCTCAGCAAAAGGGCCCCCTCCCACAGCCAAAGCCCCTCCCACAGCCAAAGCCCCTCCCTCCAAAAAAATGTCGCGAAATGGTATCTTCTCAGATTTAGGCCACTATATTTTGCAGGGTCACTAAATGGGTGCAAAAAAAACGTCGGACAGGCCCATGTTGGAAATATTGGGCCTTCTGAGGGCTCCCTCATGGCTTACTGAGGGTCCCCCTCATGCTGACTGAGGGCCTTAGAAGGCCTCTCAGGCTGGCTGGTGGCACATCAGGGCCCTGGTCCATTGTTTCGGTCAAAAGGAAAAATTTAACCAACTTTTTGGAGGGTCCCTCTTACAAATTTATGGGGGGAGGCAAAATCATATGTTTGCCCCCCCCCCCCCCCCACCCAACTTCTTGAGTGGGAGGGCAGCTGCCCCCTCTGCCCCCCCCCCCCCCCTTATCTGCTGCCACTGAGTAGCACCTAATGCTACTGGTCATGTGCTGTGGGCCTGTGGCTTGCACTAATGAACACATTGCCAAGTGTCTAGTAATGACTATAAAATAAATGATAGTAATGTGACTTATGCGATACAGGACATGCCTTTTTGCGCCGTCGGGGGTGCAGCAACGACCCACAGGCCAAAAAAGTGGATCAAGATCACGATTCAAATCCTATACCATTTCATAAATGTCCCAAAAGTTCATCTATAAGAAAAGTATATGGGCGCTAGGGAGCCCAAGCCCCTCCCCCTGAGCCCGGGTCGCGCCCATGTCGTGCCTGCCAAGCGCGCGTAGGGCGCAACTTTTTGTATGTGGCCGAAATCTTGGATCCGCTCCCCCTGACCGAAATCTTGGATCCGCGCCTGTACTATGTCACGAGAAGGAATAACAATGCCAAACAAATACAATATATTTGATGAGGCTTTATGTCTCCCTAAGCATTTCATTGCGATACATTCACATTTTCCACGCTGGGCAATGACATCAAAATACACTTATCATCGTTTCGAGCGGCGGTCGGCCGGGGCGGCCGTACCTAATCCTTACCTTACCTTACCTTACATTACCTTACCTTACCTTACCTTACCTTACCTTACCTTACCTTACCTTACCTTACCTTACCTTACCTTACCTTACCTTACCTTACCTTACCTTACCTTACCTTACCTTACCTTACCTTACCTTACCTTACCTTACCTTACCTTACCTTACCTTACCTTACCTTACCTTACCTTACCTTACCTTACCTTACCTTACCTTACCTTACCTTGCCTTCATGGTAATCGGGATATAAAAGGCCACTTGGCCTGGGGATCCCGTTCTCATCGAGCTCGTGACGGGGTAGGTACAGGCTGGGCTCTTAAGGAAATGAAATGTCGAACATGGTGTCGCCCCAGTGTTTGTCCAGTCTGGCCTTGAACTGGTTGACCGATGCAGCCGATACCACCGCAGCTGGGAGCGAGTTCCAGTCGTTGACGATCCTGGTGCTGAAGGCTTTTCTGCGAACGAGCTTCCTTCCTCAGCTTCCATTGATGACTCCTCGTTTTCTCAGACTCGTTTCGCGTCAGAAATACCTCCGATGGCACTGCCATCGGAGGCAGTGCCGTGAATAACAATGCCAAACAAATACAATATATTTGATGAGGCTTTATGTCTCCCTAAGCAATTGATTGCGATGCATTCACATTTTCCACGCCGGGCAATGACATCAAAATACACTTACCATCGTTTCGAGCGGCGGTCGGCCGGGGCGGCCGTACCTAATCGTTGAACTTTACGCACATATAACAGCAAATACTGACCTGATTGCATTTTTTTAGCGGCATCCGGCAGAGCGGTTGATTTGTGACAGATTACATAATCTAAGTTTTGCAATCGACCGGTAAACAAAGAAACTATGCGCAATCTAAGCTTCAGGCACGCGCACGCTAATGTTGTGTACGGTGGCTGGCCGGCCGCGTCCACCGCCTTCTACGTCACAGCGACTCCGGGGTCGTGCCTACTACATTAGTGTTTGTCACCACTTTTTCGGCCGGAGTGTTCTACCTGGTTTATACAGCCTTGGTTGGCACCAACACATCAAAATTGGGACAGCTTTTGAAAATTTTGGGGCAGCTTTTGAAAGTTTGGGGCAGATTTTAAATTTAGGGGCAGACGTGTAAATTTAGGGGCAGTTTTGGGAATTTTGGGGCAGCTTTTGACTTTTTGGGGCAGAAGTAACAATTTACCGATTCACACTAGATAAAACGCGATTGTGATTAGGACCGACCCCCACACCCCGGTGAACATCTTTTGGCTGACAAGGGAATCCATACTAGATAAAACACGATCGTGAATACCCGCCCGCCCCCTGGTCAACAGTATTTGCTGATCGAGGACCGGAAATCTCCTCCTCGGGAAAAAATCCTGCCCCAAATGGGGCAGCTTGCTGTCCCATTTGGGGCAGGGATTTGGGCTGCCCCAAATATCTCGTTGATGTTCCTGCCACGTTTTGGATACTGGGTCCTGATGATGAAAGCATGTCTTGATGATCAGAGCATGTCCTGATGATCAGAGCATGTCCTGATGATCAGAGCATGTCCTGGTGATCAGAGCATGTCCTGATGATCAGAGCATGTCCTGATGACCAGAGCATGTCCTGATGATCAAAGCATGTCTTGATGATCAGAGCATGTCCTGATGATCAGAGCATGTCCTGATGATCAGAGCATGTCCTGATGATCAGAGCATGTACTGATGATCAGAGCATGTCTTGATGATCAGAGCATGTCCTGATGATCAGAGCATGTCCTGATGACCAGAGCATGTCCTGATGATCAAAGCATGTCTTGATGATCAGAGCATGTCCTGATGATCAGAGCATGTCCTGATGATCAGAGCATGTCCTGATGATCAGAGCATGTCCTGATGATCAGAGCATGTCCTGATGATCAGAGCATGTCCTGATGATCAGAGCATGTCCTGATGACCAGAGCATGTCCTGATGATCAGACCATGTCCATGTGAGGACACCCCCCAGTGTCAGTCAGATTTGATATGTGTGTTATGAGTAGGTATGAGAATGTTTATATATTTAGTCTGAACCTTTTGAATGGATGGATTTCCGGGATCAGGACCCGTACTAAGCAGAGCTTGTTGCGCAGGCCCTGACCCCAATCATCCGATCGCATAATTCCTGGTACCTAGCCGGCAGAATTTAGAAGCGAAAGTTGTATGTGCCCTACATACAGTGATGGCCTACGCTACGCTACGGAATTACGCTACGCTACGTATGGTTTTTAGGTCAAAGCTACGCTACCGAATTACGTTACGTTATATTTTGCTACGTTACCGATTACGCTATTTTTTCGTTAAACGTAGCTTAGAATATACTACGATACAAAAGATACCAGGAAAATCAACGTAAGTAACGGTGATTTTTCGTTCATCCACATTTCTAACTTTCCTATCAACCAGCTGTCATGTATTTTTTTCGTGACATACATTTGCGAAGATATTCGTAACACAGTCACAACACAAAGCATCACCATTAGTGAAATATGTGGTGCAAAAGTCATAGCTAACCTATATCCAGACACCTTGTATTGATTGTTGCTGGTGTATGGTACCTAACCCGACATTGATTGGCGTATACATTCTTCTAACGACCATTGGCAATAGCAATAGATCAGAAACCAATAAATCTATCAGTATCCCGAGTTTAACCAGCATTAACTTGTTCGCCCCTGTAGCTCAGACGGCAGAGCCTTGAGCTTTAGATGGTAGACCTCACTCAGTGTGGCAGGCCGGGTTCAAGTCACTTCGGCAATCGCTATTTGTCCCTGACTAGGATGGCCTGCGGCTGGTGGCAGCGGTCGCACTCGTCGCACAGGCCAGGTCAGGTGACGTCAGAGGGCGGGGCGGACCTTGTTCTAAATGTCCAGGTATGTTCATGTACGCAAAACTTTCGCTTCTAAGTTATGCCAGTTACCAGGATTTGCGAGGTCTGATGGTTTGGTCAGGGCCTGTGCAACAAGCTCTGCTTAGCGCGAAACCTGACGTCGAAAATTCATTCACTCAAATGATTCAGACTTAGTTTCTAAAAATAATCAAACTGAGTAAAATTTCGATAACTTCTTTTATGATACTGCAAATTCAGTGACATCATAATCTACGAGTTAGATGAAAACTAAGTTAAACGTAAAATAAGTCTGAAAAAATATAGGCATACAAACTCAAAGAATACCACATCGCTAAAAAATAACACGCCGCTTTTGCTGCAAAACATTTATTGGATTTTCAAAACGTTTGTGACAAACAGTATCCACGTCTCGACTGAGGAGCAAGATTTGCCCTCAGTCACCTTCGGCTGAGACGCCAGTCAACGGCGAGTTGAATCAATAATATATGGCGCCTTAATTACAGGGAAACAAGGAAACGGTAATGTAACCATCGATCCATAAGACGTTACAATTTAACAATAAGCTATATAAGATACCAATGAGATACCCATTACCATCAGCAACATATGCTCTGCAGGGCAGCGCCATGGATTTGTGTCGGGGAGGGGTAAACCGAAGGCAAGGGCTCCATTTCAGAAAGGGACTTCTCACTTCCCGGCCATTTTCGTGGGGGCTTCGTCAAAACCTTCTCGACTGCCTTCCTAGGGGCTTTCTGGGAATATTTTGCAGTTGTAGAAGCCTCCTCTGAAGTATCACATGAACAGCTTTCCCGGTTATTGTCGTAGGAGCCTATGTGGAGTCTATATCGGTTGTCTTCTTAGGGGCATTTTAGGAGCTTGTCTCGGCTGTCTTTTCGCGGCCTTCATGGTGCTTGTGTCGGGCATCTCTTTAGGGGATATTTGTGGCTTGTGTGGGTAGTTTTTAGAGTCTTCTTGGAGTTTGCCTCAATTGTCATTTTAAAGGGAGTGTGCCTACTCACATCGCTTAGTTGTGGTTATTGACACTGGTCTATAGAACATAATTTTATGAATTGAACCATTACTTCATTTCTCCAGATTCACCCTAGTTGCTTAGATATTCCAAGACCCCAGGAACTTGCTTGGGAGCAAAAAGTTATCGGGTAGACCCCCGAGGGCTTCCCACTACTAAAAGCACTGCAACTATCGATTACACCGCTAGCATGTCGTTACACCGGCCAATAGCAATTCGGCAAAACAGCTCGTGCGCGCTGATAGCAGCAGCCGAACAGAAACAGATCTGGGCGGCCATCATGCTTTTCGACGGTTTGTTTACAATTGTTCGTATCGCTCGTCGCCCTAAGAGCTGAAGTTTTTGCAGAAGTTGGCCGCCAGGGACATCTAGTGAGCCAGGGTGTTATGACGTTGCAAGCAAATGGTAGCAGTTAAATATTATAACGCTATATATGTATGTATCTATTTATAAATACACAAATAAATTTAACTGGCACCATTTTGCTTGCGACGTCATGACACCCTGACTCACTAGCGGTCCCTGGCGGTTAACTGCTGCGAAAACTCCAGCTTTTAATGCGAGCTGGTTTTGTTATCGTGGTTTTAGTTTGGTAATTGGTATCGTCCTACCAGTCAAGGTCATATACTATCAGTGCCAATGCGTTGACAATTCTTCAAACGAACAATAATGGTCATTTGTGGAAATGCTGAGTCAGTGCTGCGTCCGTGGGTGTAGATTGAGATACAAAAAGCGTGCACATGACGACGAAGAAGCACCTGGATCGCTGCACCGGTACGTGGTGACATACGGGTTTGACTGATAGTTGTTTGAATACAAATAATTTGTAAACACCAAAGCCTTTTGCTATTACAATGTATTGTAAATATTAGGCAAGTCAGTTTGGTCATAGGCCGTCTTCAGGTTCTTCAGTAACCTGATTCCGATTTTTAACAATCAATATGAAAACCCAATGGCTAATAATCTTAAAATGTACATATTTCAAACTCAATTTTCAAACTGCTTGGTACCATTAGCATGAGCTAGCATGAGGAGGCAACTGCAACTAATCAGATTTGTAACCTGAAAATGGACTATGATTGAAACTCTGGTATTTGTTCAGTAATTCACCTCCCCAGTCTATGGTTTTCTTGAGGTCATTAATAGAAGAAGAGTAGTCTGCTGACTATAATATTATGACAGACTGAACAGTGGTTTATCTTTCTTGTAGAGGTTGATTTCCATTGGGTCCGCAGTGCTAGAATATTTTTATCTTTGCACTTTGCTGAGATGCAAATATTAAAAGGTTTAATACACGTTCAATGATAAAGTGAAATAATGTGTTATCTTTGCATCCCTCTGAGATACAAGATACATAAGAGATACATACGGTCATGTGAGTTCCGACTAAAAATAAAGTACTGAACTGGACTGAATCAACCTCTCCTTAAAAATATATATAATTCTTCATGTCTCCCTTGTGGAAGATAAGATATTTTCCGTGCATGTTCCTGAAAACCCTCGCTCCTTCGTTGCTCGTTTTTTTCAGTCACACGCTTGGAAAAGATATTCTTATCCTCCACGACAGCCCACTCAGTGGGTTCCACAGCACAGCGAACGAATGCGAGCGGAGCGTTCTAAACATGGGTCCCTATGACCGTAATTGCTGTAAAGGTTAGGCCAAGTTTGATTACTTATAGTTTTTGGTGACGCCATAGTTTTGGTATTACTGGTACGCTTTTCTGTCTGTCGTAATAATACTCTCTTCTTGTATTAGGGACCTCAAGAACACCATTAACTGGGGAGGTGAATTACTGAACTAAAATATGAAACTGAACAGAAACTCGTCCCTTATGTCATTAGTGTAATTATGTCATTGTCATGTTGTGTTATGTCATCAGTGTAACTCTTCAGGTTTATAATTATTTTTGTCTCAACAATCATCTTCAAAAGAGAGCTATTAGATATGATAATTGTTTTGTAATGGTTATTTTTGATAGATCACTAAATTAATATATTGAATTATTTTTAACTTTTGAAGAAAAAAAAGGTTTTAATGTTCGGAACAGACTAGTTACGGATTAAACTTTTTTGGCATGATTCAATCACAATTCATTTCGGAACCTGAATTATTAAATCAATGTTCAATTCATGGAACAAATTGTTGTGAATGGATTAAATCAATGTGGCAAAAAATGTGCATTTATATATGTTCTGTATTTCAGGGTGCCAGTGGCGGACAGCCAGCTGTTGGCTCCTTGATGGCAGCATTCGGATTGAATGAGGAAATGTGTGTGCTCCAGGCACTTTGGGGCTCATGATTATGAGTCAGGCTCACATGTTAACCTGCGCGGCGCTGGGGGGTAAATTTTACCCCCCCCCCTCCCGGATTTTCACCATAACTTGAAAACCATGACAGATATCGAAGTGAAACTAGCAGTACCTTATGGTGCATCAATTCTACATATTGTGTTACAATTTTGTTGAAATTCGTGAGAATTTTGAGGAGATAATTACGTTTTAGTGACGTCATGTCATGTCATTTTTGGTGAAATAAACGTAAATGTTTGAAAAATCGTAGAAAATAGCGTGTTGATGCAAATCGCAAATAAAAGGCGTCAAAAGAAAGGAAATAACATGGTCTTTAACATGGCTATCTCGGATGTTCATAATTTTGGGTTTTTGACCCCCAAAAATGCAAAAAAAAACTTATTTTTGGGGAAGAATTTCATAAAAGTTTTTTGTTCGAAAATTTTCAAAAAACCGGAAGAAATATTAGAGAACCGAGTATGACCGATGTTCAAACCGAACTTCAAAGCAATGTCTTTATTTTTGACTGACTTATGGCTCTAAGAATAAGTAACTCATGAAAGTCATTTTTTTAATTGCGTTTTTTTGCTTTTACTGACCAGATACAGACAAATAAATGTCATCACTGTATTTCGAAGACAAAACTAGTCTAGAAACATGCAATGTTTATTTGATTAATCAATTTCAAATTTTGACCTTATTGTGACCTGACCTTGACCTGAGGGCGATTATATGGTGTCAGGCTGTGAAAATGGCTGCTTCTATCGAATTCTACGTGTAAAATAACCCATACAACATGTGTCGCATGGCTTTCGTAGACCTGTGACCTTTTGTGACCTGACCTTGACCTTGACCTTTGCTTAACATTTCACTTTTACTTATGCGGGAGATGCATTATACATTTGGGAGCACTTTGTGAGATAATAGTTGCAATACAAGGCTTTGGATGGAAAGTATAGCCCAAAAACCCAAATACTTACATTTTGACACTTGACCTGACCGTGACCTGACATGTGACCTTGTTTTAAGAATTTCGAGTATGCATTCGATTCTTCTCGTTGAGAGCTTGCGATCGCCGCATTGCGCGTCTAGCTGCGGTTATTGGTTCGGAAGATACGAGGGAGGGGGAGGGGGGGTAAAATTTACCCCCCAGCGCCGCGCGTTCGGCTGGAGACCCCAGCGCCGCGCGGGTTAAGTTGAAGAAGTCGGCCATCCCATCACTGGTATGTGTCGATCCTTACTGCTTGTGTTAAAGTAGGTGCTTAAATTTGATAAACTTTGCCTTGTGAAGGAATACACACATTTTGGCAGCACTGATTTCTTTAAAAATCATTGTAACGGCTTACCATTTGGGCCAAATTTAGTTTACACTTTATTGACTTGCATCAGGGGCGGATCCAGGGGGGGGCAATGGGGCACATGCCCCACAAAACGTCTGAGGAGGGGCCCCTCTGCGTGGACGGATGGGCCTGTGTCCATCCGTGTCTGAGGACCTGAGGGCCCCTTGCCATGCCTGGGGCACATCCATGACTGAGAAGGCCCTTTCCATGCCTTTGATGGTCCAACACTAGTCTGAAAGGGCCTTCGCTGGGCCTGAGAGGGCATTTACAAAACTTTCAGCAGAGGCCTTACGACAGTCCAAGGGGCCCTTACCAGGCTAAGGGAGCACAAAGCTGGTTTGAGAGGGCTCTTCCCAGGTCTGCACGTGCTGGTGGTCCTTTCAGGCCAGGATAGGGTGCTCTCAAGTCTTGCAAGGGCCCTACAAGACTGACATAGGCTCTCTCAGGCTTGACAAGGGCCTTCTCACACCTGAAAATACACTTGGACCGACTGCAGGCCCTTTCAGACTGACAAAAATGCTTGGGGGCCCTTTGACGTCTGATGTGCCCCCGCCCCCACCCCCATTTTCTTTCCTGGATCCGCCGCTGACTAGCATGAGAGGTTTTCCAGTGTTGTATGGAAGTGTGTTGGTGAGAAGTACAAGAAGAAGTTAAATCAAATATGTCTGTAGTTTTGCTTCAGTATTACTGCTTACAAACGTATATTTCTCAAGCATTTCAAAGTACATTACTGGTGCATACTTGGGTTCCAGTGGTCTTTTGTCCAAGCATAGCATGACTTAATATTTCCTGACACTGTTTATGTCTGTTCATGTGATTTGATTTACACTATAACATAATTAATAATCGAGCAAAATACTTCAGTCAGTATCTAATGGCATTATATCATTCACATTTCCACATTTCATGACCTGAGTGACATTGCCTTCCAGCACCTTCCTGACATGGCTCCGGAACCTGCAGACGGTCCATCAGCTCGGGTAACCAGTGGCAGCAGTGAAGCTCGGGTGAAGAGGACCGGCACACCCTCGCCTGTGTCACGGGACAGCTGCAGCTGTGGAGCGCGCGAAATCGGCCGGCGCGGATGAAGAGCGGCACACACATGCCCCTGTGTCACGGGACAGCTGCAGCTGCGGAGCGCGCGCGATCGCCCGGCGCGGCTGAAGAGGAGCGACCTGAACTGTCATGAAGTGTCATGACTGTGGCCTGCATGAAGACGCCGTTACTGTCTGACCTCTGACCTGACCTCCGTGTATGGCTTGCAGGGAGACGCGTTTGCTATCTGACCTCTAACCTGACCTCTGTCTGTGTGTGGCTTACAGGAAGATACGGTTGCCGTCTGACCTCTGATCTGACCTCTGCCTGTTTGACCCATAGGGAGAAATGGCTGCTGTTTGGCCTCTGACATGCCTGAACTCTATGCAGGGGCGTCGCCACCCCCCCCCCCCCCCCGCCCCGGGGGGGGGGGGGCTGGGCTGCCTCCAGATGGATGACCAGAATTTTGACACTAGCCCATTGAGAGTGAGGTAGGGGGGGGGACAAACACCTGGCTGCCTCCCCCCGTCTCAAAATGTTGTGACAGCGCCCTTGCATCTGTGTGTGCCCTGCTTTGAGACACGGCTGCTGCCTGATCTGACCCGACCTCCGGCTTGACCTCTGACTCGACCTCCGGCTTGACCTCTGACATGACATCTGACCCGACCACTAACATGACGCTGACTTGGCCTCACTGTGCGTGACATGCAGGGGGTGACATGCAGGGGGTGACATGCAGGGGGCCGCTTTTTGTCATCTGACCTCTGACCTGACCTCTGTCTGTGTGTGACCTGGAAGGAGACATGGCTGCTATTTGACATCTGGTCCGACCTCTGGCATGACATCTGATCTGACCTCACTGTGCGTGTCGTGACATGCAGGGGACGCTGTTTGCCATCTGACCTCTGACCTGACCTCTGTATGTGAGTGGCTTGCAGGGAGACACGACTGCCGTCTGACCTGATCTGACCTCTGCCTGTGTGACCCAAGGGGAGAAATGGCTGCTGTTTGACCTGACATGCCTGAACTCTGTGCAGGGGCGTCCCCCGGGGGAGGGGCAGATTAGTAGCATTTTAACATTAGCCCAATGAAAGTGAGGTATAGAGGGGGAACACCTGCCTGCCACCCCCCCCCCCCCCGTCTCAAAATATTGTGGCAGCGACCTTGCATCTGTGTCTTGTGTGTGCCCTGCTTGGAGACACGGCTGCTGCCTGATCTTTGACCTGACCTCCGGCTTGACCTCTGACCTGACTCCTGACCCGACCTCTGACAACATCTGACCCGACCTCTGACATGACATCTGACCCGACCTCTGACATGACATCTGACCCGACCTCTGACATGACATCTGACCCGACCTCTGACCCGACCTCTGACCCGACCTCTGACATGACATCTGACCTGACCTCACTCTGTGCGTGACCTGCAGGGGGACGCTGTTTGACATCTGGCGTGACCTCTGTTTGTTACCTGGTAGGAGACGCGACTGCTGTCTGACCGCTGGTCTGATCTCTGGCATGACATCTGACCTGTCCTGTGTCTGTATGTCTCTATATGATCTGCACTCTGCAGACATACACGGTTACTGTCTGACTTCTGACCTGACCTCTGTATGTGACTGTAGTTCGGCACAACTTCTGACGTCTGACTTATATCGCACAGTTGATATTAACATGGAGTACTTGTTCGTTGGTTCTACATTGCTAAGGTGCGAAGGAAAGGTGAAATGGTGACATCATTTGCCGTGGAGCATGGAATTGGTGATGTTTGGTATTGTTATTGTTACGTTGCTATTGCTTTTACTTTAAAATGTACGAATAGCTCATCTGTTGACTTTGTTGTGTTTCGTAATTCATAATACAGCCAGAACAAGTAAGCATTGTTTTTCTCGGTGTTTGAACCAGGACTTGAGTGACTGTGCCTCTGGTCTAGTTCTAAGACCGCTGTAGCCGAGTTGTGACGCTGCTATGTGATGTCCTGCTAGACAGTCAATCGAACGGGACGTTGACGCTACATGTGGCAGTCAACTAAAAATGATAGAAGAGAGAAGAAACGATTCATGAAACCATTCATTCAGAAAACCACTCATGTTTGATTGTAAGCATTATTTAACGAAGCTTGTAACTTGCATCAACGGTAAAGGCGTAAAGGCTGCGTAAAACTATTTATTCATCGTAACAATCTTTTTGGAACGATAAACAAAGACTCTCCCGGCTGTCGTGACATTCCTGGCTGGGCGAGTCGCCGCCGCTACCACCGATGTTCCAATACAGCCTCTCAGTACGCCCTCCCGCCAGCGAGTTACGGAACAACCGACGCAGACAACAACAAAACAAGGAAGCCTAAAGGCAGCTAATATTGAACACAATATAAGATTGGCACTGTTCTGTGACAAAAAAAAATAGCAACCCACCACAATGGAGAATGAAGACCGAAATCTCCCACAAAAACACAGTAACATTGTGCTTTGCTACTGGTGTCTTAAACGAGGAGAGTACACCATTGTTGAAATATTGCTTTCCCATTTTCACATAAAACAAAAAATATCACCAGAAATGGGGAAAATCCCCCCCCCCCCCCCCCATTCCAATGCCAATTATATTAAATTATATATTAAAGATGCCCATTTTTTTGTAATATTCACCGCATGTGAGTACCCACCTATTGCAATACAAAAATACCATAGACACATGCTGTTGAAATGCATCCAAATCGGCGTTACCTGCTTTACAGCTCTTCATAAACTTGCACTCCTCTTCTTAGTCATCCAAGAGTCATCTTTCCTCACTGCTTATATATTTTGTATACAACCACAGCTCTACGATACCAGTAACACTGCAGCCAAGGTCATTGCAGCAATCATCCCAAACTTCTGCAATATGTACCTACATGTATTGAATAGGTGGTGGAGTAGTGTGATTGTATGCCATATTGACAATATGTATTGTCAATATAAGCAGACTGGTTATTGATTCAACTGTGTTTAACGATTCAATCACAATTCATTTAATCTGTGGGACATTAGTTATTCAATCACCATTTGATTTTTTAAAATTAGAATCTATCTTTCAGATTCAAAGAATAAACACAAATATGTTAATTGATTCACATTTGATTCAACATATATGACATATATGATATATATATATATATATATATATATATATATATATATATATATATATATATATATATATATATATATATATATGATGACATATATGACAACATATATGATATGACATTTGAATTATATCAACATTTAAATATATACACAACTGAGGGGGAGAATCTCGCTAAGGAACTCGGTATCGTTTGGATCAGTGAGGCCATGTGGCCTTTCTAAGTTCTCCACGTTTATAAGAATAAGTAAGTATAAGTATTAAATATATATGTTGAATTTATGTCAAATCAATACGGAAACATACCTACATATGTGTGGTCATTACAACATTGTTACAGCAAAAATATCAGATTGGCCATTATTGTGTTATATTGACAATTTATATTGAAAATAACTTATATTTACATTGCCAGTTTAGGTATGTGTGAATCCATTAGCATAAATCACACATGTTCCTCACTTAACTGATTTGCCTTTAAAAGTTAAAAACACTCATCACTTTTTAGCTGGTACCATGGACGCAGCTATTGGTAGGTCGAATAGGCAGCTGTTGGTATGCCATTGGTAGCTGTTGGTAGGTCGAATTGCTGTAACCTCGGACACATCATAACCTTGGACTTCTTATGCCATCAGAATGTTAACAATACAGACACACTGTGCGCCAGTAGCCCCTATACTCTGATAGCATGACAAACCTGAGGTAAGGAGGACATGTCTGAAGATTGGGCTTTTACCATACCTACAGTGTTATAGGTACCAACTTGCAGCAAATATCTGGTAGCTAATTCCCATTCTCATAAAAGTATAATTAAATTGTGTTCACACAATTGATATTTTTCAACATAAAGGCAGGTGCAGCATGTATTGATGTCTTACTTATTCTAAATTGAAATAAGTATTAACTGCGCATTGGTGGTAGGTACCTACCACAACAATAAGACACGTGGAATTAAAATGTATCTAAATTGGCCTTTTACCGTTTTCAATAAACTTGCACAGCTTTCTGTTGTCAAAGAGGTCAATATATCACTTTAGTATTTACCAAATCATGGGGGCGTCGTTCACGTAACAGTTTGTTACCTCTGATTACCTTCACCGTAGTGGGAATCGTTTTTTCGATATCGAAACGAAAAATAAGCGAAAACAATATAAGTGAAAATTCAACTAAAGCCCCTCCAGATGTGAATTGCATCGTATCCAACCATCACAACAATAGCTACTTATCGTAGGAAAAATAATGTTGACAGTTCAAAACAGTAGGCACACTCCCTTTAACACTTCCACACTTCCTTGGAATAGGCACACTTCCTTGGAATTTGTCACGCTTATTTTTTAGGTTCCTCCTCGAACATCTCCCGGTTGTTATTTCAAGGAGCGACTTGAAGCTCATTCCAATTGTCTATGTATTTAGGAACTGCTCGGTATTTTTTTTTATATTTGCGAGGGGCCTCCCTGTGTTTTTATGGGGCCTCCTTAACCCTATTTGTAACAGGCTCCTGGCTACCCCTATTTGTAACTAGGGGGATCTCTAGATCTACCCCCGGAGATCTCGAGATCTACCCGTCCGATTAAAAAAAAAACGGCATGCTATTCCCCTCACCACGATCTACATTTCTAAAAAAATGATAGGGGGCAACAGGGGGGCAAAAACTACAAATTGTAGAGATATTTGTGATCCAACACAGCTGTCATCTTTATCAACCGATTTTAACGCAACCAACGGGGATCGAAAGAGAATGAATTGGAAATTAATATGTGGCGGTGACTTTTGAAAATTCAAAAATCATAGGCGTGTGCAGTGTACTCAATATGGGGGTGAAGTAAATGCGTAATAAAACTTTTTTTTATAAATGAAACTGTGTTATTGTGACAAGACAAAACAGTTATTAAACATATTTTTGTTTGCCATATGCGGTACCAGGTCAGTGAAAAAGGGAGGTCAAATAGGAAAAAATAGTAACCGCAGGCAAGTTGCTACCAGCACTATAAATAAGTTACCGATCGTAGATAGTTCCTTTTTGCATGTTGTACTTCATCATAGGCGTATCCAGGATCCAAACTGGGGAGGCTCAAGACCTTTTGATGGGTATAGTATCCGCTATTATGATACTAACTTGTCAACAGTGACTACTTCCTACAACTTCAATTCACATTGCTTACCCCCCCCCCCCCATTTTACCCTGCCCGTACTCGCCTATTATCTTATAATCGTACTTAGAGTACCCTGTGGTGCATGATATGGTATATGATATGGTGCATTATTTCATCCGAAAACTGCAGTATGTTAAGTGATTGTAGGCCCATGCATCTTAGTTTCCTTGCAATAATATGACCCCCTTCCTTCCATTCCTGAGCGCGCCTCTGCAAAAAAAAACAACTTAATTTCCTGTCCTGGCCTCATATGTGGATATATCATTATAAACTAACCGTCTATTGCGCCGTAATCGCTAGCATATCGTCATCACTATGTCCGTCACCCCCCCCCCCCTATTTTAATGTGCCTGAACACGCCCCTGCAACTCTATATGTAATAAATTATGCAAATAATGGAAGGAGAAGCTATCCTTTACATCTTGATAGCTATAAATGCCCCTTACATCGCTCTATTGGCTTCCCGACAAGCATTGAATACTTCCTGGACCCCCCCCCTTTAAAAGCCCCTGAAACCGCCTCTGCCATGCATTTTTTTTATATTTAATTAACATCAACTAATTTTAGCTTGTTGCAATCACCGTAAACTGATGTAACTCCTTCATACTTGAGGCAGTTAGGAAGAAAACGTGAAGATCGCATTTCAGTATTATCGCCAAATGTCGCCGCAGAACCTTCCCAAAAACGTGCCCCGGAACCGCCTCTGTTCAGGTTAAGAACGCAAAATTTTGACTGCATATGCGGAATTCAATTCTATGAAAAGTCCCAAAATTGCATGGGTCTCAGCCGTTTGGGAGATATCTGCGAAAAACATGTTATCCCTGTTACAAATAGGGTTAAGTCCGGGACGCAATATCTGTCCGCCCCCTGCCCCTACCCCGCTGTGGCGCCGCCCCCTGATGTTAGGCTACGAAATACCTTACGTAGCAGTTACGTTATTTGAATATGTGTCGGTAGTACGCTACGTAATACTTCAATTACGCTACGGAACAATTTCTTGACCTACGTGTTACCAAAAAACATACCGTAGCGTGACGTAGGCCATCACTGCCTACATACCTGGCCACTGCCCGCCCAGCTCATTGATGTTATCTGACCCACTGGCAGATCCCATCTGACCCACTGGCGGATCTAGGGGGGGGGGCGGCAGGGGCAAAAGCCCCCCCCCCCCCCCATCCATTCCAAGCTCGACAGTGGCAATAGAAATTAGCCCCCTCAAACTCCGCTGAAACTGCCGATGAAAAAATGGGTACTGCCTCCGAAAAAAAAAACTTCTTGCGAAATACTTTTTTTTGCCTTGTTCGTTTTTCCTCTATTTGGTAGCATTTTGGTAGCAGTAGAGATAGGCAAAGTGGCGCGCCTGACGCTATTTTGGAGTGATTCACAACCAACATAAATTATAATTTTGCACGCAGTGTCGCAGCTTTTGGTCTCCTGGCTGCCTGCTGGGTGGCAGAGGAGCGCGTGAGGGAATTTCCTTGTTTAGGTACCTATGTGGTGTGGAATACGTCTACTAGTATTAAGTAGGATAATTAGGTTCAGTTTTTTTTATCCCAATGTGCTTTTTGTAGCCACGAGAAATCAACAAAAACAAAGTGCAAAATGACACCGTCATGGCACTGATTTTGACTCAAATTGGTATATAGGGTAACCTGGGGCATTAAAGCAAGCTGTGAAAGTTGTATTGCAATGCAAGCACTGGTTCTGGAGATATTGCCTCCGGCATTTTTATAACGTCACAGTACAGGCCAATCTTTGTCAACCTATATGGCAGGGAATTTATGAAGCAATATATATATATATATATATATATATTTATACAGACAGACAGACAGATCTATGTGGGTGTGGGTGTGTGTATTATAGTGTGTATTATAGTGTGTATTATATGTTATGAGAATGGCAATGAGCTTTTTTTATAACATTGTGATGTTGATTTTTTCACTTTCAAACATTTCCAAATTTAGTATGTTTCCGAAATTTTACAACTTTTTTGGATACCTTTTCTCAAACGTGTTTTTATTGTCGCCAAATAGCCTTGTAGCTGCGGTGCCCTTAAACCCAAATCATCATCATCAAACGTGTTTCTAATTTTTCGCTATGCTATCTGTCTGTAAGGTCTTATCTTATCTGTAAGGTCATGTCAGTTAAGTGCTAAAATAAAATTGAGGGATATTTGCCTTCAAATATCTCAAATTCTGTAATTTTACATGCTATTTTATATAAAAAGTATGCTATTCGCTAATAACTCTTGACGGAATAAAACTAGAATGGTATGGTACACGTCATTTTGCTGTTCTCATCAAGACGAGTTGAACGCTCTGCAGCATGACCTCTTTCTGACATTTGATGACCTTGACCTTAAATTTAAAAGTAAGTATTTTTTTTTTGAATCTTTTTTGTATACCCAAGCCAAATGTGTTTCCTATGTTTGACTTTATTATTGTTAAGTGTAAAGAAGTGTCGTTCAAACAGAAAAATAAAATTGATTGTTATTTGTCTTCAAATATGCTAAATTTTGTCATTTTATGTTCTCTTTGTGATAGGTGTTACTCCCCAATAACTTTTGACTGAATACAACTAAAAAAGTAAAATGGACACTATTTTGTTATTTTCGTCAAGACGCATTGAATGATATGCAGTATGTCTTCTTTCTAACATTTGGTGACCTTCACCTAAGGTCAATGTCAAGGTTCAAGGTTAGGTTTCCAATGTTGGCCTATGTGGCGATGTTATATTTCTTAAAACTTGTATTGTTGCTAGAAATTTGATTGTGCTTAAATAACGCCTGGTCGTCAGTGGCAACTTTTGAATTCATTTTAATTTGAATGTCGAATAGCAACTTCATAACTTCCTTCTCAGTGTAAAGAAAGCCTGAAAATGTCTCAGTTTGCTTTATAATCGTCAATGATCGCGCATTATTTCCATACTAAGGAATTCCTATCTTCAAGACAAGTTCAAAGGTATATAACATCGTCGTGTAGGTAAAATTTGGTAAGGTGACCTTGTGCCATGACCTTGACCTTAGGTCAAGGTCATCAAATGTCAGAACGAGATCATGCTGTGCAGCATTCAACGCGTCTTGATGATAACAACAAAATTACGTTTACCGTGTCCTTCTAGCTTTATTCAGTCAAAAGTTATTAGCGAATAAGTTATTTTTATGTTTTTAAATAGCATGTAAAATGGGAAAAAATTGAGTTTTTTGGAGGCAAATATTCATCAATTTTATGTTTGAACTTAACCCTCGCCCTACGGGGGGGTCCTAAAACGACCTTCCCCTAAGGTTTTTCTTGCATAACTTGTTAGACATGCTGCGCATCTTGCTGAAATTTTCAGTAGCTAAGTATACAACAATTATTTGTATGCTGTAAAAATTTATGTGTAAATGTTTTGATGACGTCATGTTGGTGGAAAAACGACAAATGTTTGAAAAATCTCAGAAAACAGAGTTTTGAAGAAAATTGCAAACGCAATTAAAATTAAGCAAAGATAAAAAATGTAATTTTCTTTAAAATGGCAATCTCGGATTTTCGAAATGTTGGGGTTTTGACGCCCAAAATGAACAAAAACTCTTTTTAAATCACCACAAAATCAAAATTTTAAAGATTTTAATAAAAAAAACGGATATATGTGAGAGAACTGAGTATGGTCAATACTCAAACCAAATTTCAAAGAAATATCTCTATTTTTGACTGAGTGATGGCTCCCTAAGTGTAAGAAATTCATGACGTCATTTTTTAATTACTTTTTTGGACTTTTTTTTGGACCAGATACGAATAAATAAATACCTTTTTCTATATTTCTGAGACAAAACTGGTCTAGGAACATGCCTTTTTATTTACATTTATCAATTTCTCATTTTGAGGTTTTCTGACGGAGCAAAATCGCCGTTCTGGACGTGGTCGATCGAGGTAATTCACTTGACCTGGAAGGTCACTCGTTGCCCCGAAACCTACAAATTGCATACCATTAGATTCCAAACATGACAGACAACATGTTGGTTCTTACCGCGTTGCTCTATATTGCTTGGTTTGGAAGTTAACGGGGGTCTTTTTAGGCCCCTCCCCCCTCCCGTAGGGCGAAGGTCAACCCTCGCCCTACGGGAGTTTTTTTCACCTTCGCCCTACGGGGGGGGGCTGATAGCCCCCCTGTTAACTTCTAAACCAACCAACTTAGAGCAATGCAGTACCAACCAGCATGTTGCCTGTCATGAGAGGAATCTAACAGTATGCGATTTTTAGGTTGCAGGTCAACGGGTGACCTTCCAGGTCAAGTGAATGACCTCGGATTTACCACGTCCAGGACAGCGATTTTGCTCTTCAGAAAACCTCAAAATTAGAAATTGATAAATGTAAGTAAAAAGGCATGTTCCTAGACCAGTTTTGGCTCATAAATACAGAAAAAGTAATTATTTGCTCGTATCTTGTCAAAAAAAAAAGTCAAAAAAGTTATATATAAAAAAATGACGTCATCAGTTTCTTACACTCAGGGAGCCATCGCTCAGTCAAAAATGAAGATATTGCCTTGAAATTTGGTATGGGTATTGTCCATACTCAGTTCTCTCACATATATTCCGGTTTTTCTAACATCTTTGACGAATTTGATTTTGTGGTGATTTTTTTTTTTTAATTTTTATTTTAGGGGTCAAAAACCCAAAATTTTGCAAATCCGAGATTGCCATTTTAAAGAGAATGTCATTTTGTATCTTTGGTGAATTGGGTTTGCAATTTCCTTTAAAACTGTTGTCTACCATTTCTCAAATATTTAACGTTTTTCCACCAACATGACGTCATCAAAACATGATTATCTCCCAAACTACTTAAACAATTTCATTTTTACAGCATACATATAATTGTTGTAAACTCAGCTACCAAAAATTTCAGCAAGATGCGCCGCATGTGTAAAAAGTCATTTTATAAAAAAAAAACTTGGTGGAGGGCTGTCGGGTCATTCACTAGACCTTCCAGGTCAAGTGAATGACCTCGGATTTACCACGATCAGGACAGCGATTTTGCTCTTCAGAAAACCTCAAAATTCGAAATTGATAAATGTAAGTAAAAGGCATGTTCCTAGACCAGTTTTGGCTCAGAAATACAGAAAAGGTAATTATTTGCTCGTATCTTGTAAAAAAAAAGTCAAAAAAGTTATATATAAAAAAATGACGTCATCAGTTTCTTACACTTGGGGAGCCATCGCTCAGTCAAAAATAAAGATATTGCCTTGAAATTTGGTATGGGTATTGTCCATACTCAGTTCTCTCACATATATTCCGGTTTTTCTAACATCTTTGACAAATTTGATTTTGTAGTGATTTTTTTTTTTTTTTTAGGGGTCAAAAACCCAAAATTTTGCAAATCCGAGATTGCCATTTTAAAGAGAATGTCATTTTGTATCTATGGTGAATTGCGTTTGCAATTTCCTTTAAAACTCTGTTTTCTACCATTTTTCAAATATTTAACGTTTTTCCACCAACATGACGTCATCAAAACATGGTTATCTCCCAAACTACTTAAACAATTTCATGTTTTACAGCATACGTATAATTGTTGTAAACTCAGCTACCAAAATTTCAGCAAAATGTGTAAAAAGTGTAAAAAGCACCGCATGTGTAAAAAGTTATTTTAAAAAAAACTCTGGGAGGGCTGTCAGCCCCCCCCCCCGCCCGTAGGGCGAGGGTTAATTGGCACGTCCTTACACGTAAGAATATCATAGAGAAAAATTAGAAACACGTTTGATAGTAAGATAGTACAAATAATGGAGCTTTGCTGCATGGTCGTGTTCCGCATCACAAGGCAGGAAGGGTGTTGTAGTGAGCGTTGCTTAGCAGTTAGCATGGCCAGGAGAAGTCACTCTGTGTTCATACGATAGTAAAAATAAAATTGAATTACTCTTTTTATATGAAAACGGTTTGTGGATTCGAATACCAAAACAATGTGATCAACCTTAACCCAAGTGCGCAAAAATGGGGTACCTTTTAGGTCATAGAGGCTGGATCCGCCAGTGATCTGACCTTGAACGCGACCGCTGCATGGCCATCCCAGTCAGACCGCTGCATGGCCATCCCAGTCAGACCGCTGCATGGCCATCCCAGTCAGACCGCTGCATGGCCATCCCAGTCAGACCGCTGCATGGCCATCCCAGTCAGACCGCTGCATGGCCATCCCAGTCAGACCGCTGCATGGCCATCCCAGTCAGACCGCTGCATGGCCATCCCAGTCAGACCGCTGCATGGCCATCCCAGTCAGACCGCTGCATGGCCATCCCAGTCAGACCGCTGCATGGCCATCCCAGTCAGACCGCTGCATGGCCATCCCAGTCAGACCGCTGCATGGCCATCCCAGTCAGACCGCTGCATGGCCATCCCAGTCAGACTGCTGCATGGCCATCCCAGTCAGACCGCTGCATGGCCATCCCAGTCAGACCGCTGCATGGCCATCCCAGTCAGACCGCTGCATGGCCATCCCAGTCAGACCGCTGCATGGTTGCGACCGCTGCATGGTCGCAGGCCATCACAGGCCATCCCAGTCAGGAGCAAATGGCGAGCGCCGAAGCGACTCGACCTCGGGCTGCCACTACCGGGTCAGATCAGAAGCCCAGCGCTCTCCCTACTGAGCTACAGGGGCGGACAAATAATTTAGCCATCTTCATAAAAATGTGATATCAAAATCCTTTTTAAAACTCATGAATGAAGTGACCACAAGCAATGGTAACTGATGCGCTTGGGGTTGTGTGAAATTTCAATTTCTCTCTGAATGGCCATGTAGAATTTTGTGATGTCAAGTGAAGTATTCCATGCTTACAGAACAAACCATTTTCAATCAATAAAAAAAAAACGTTGGTAGCCCTTGACATCTTGCAGAGAGAGAAAGAGAGATAACCAGTCATGTTGGCCGCAGGAGTCGGTGTGGGGGTCATTGATGATTTCAGGTTGGGCAAAAACCAAAAGATGGTATAAAATACGTAATTAAATGCAGAAGCTATTGATCATTGGCTCATATAGGAAGGGTAAACTTTCTTTATGATGGAGTATGGACTAGCCAAAACTGACATTTTCAGCCTTTCCTGCACTTACTCATAATTTTATGAAAAACATAATATGTTATATGTGCATGTGGCTTACAGAGCTACAACACATTAAGAAAACATTTCCTGTTTCTATGTTTTGGCTTGTATATGTCCATATATTATAAACAATGTATGACACAATACTGCAAGTGTTAGTGGGTTGATGCTTTGTGGTATTGTTTAACATTACAAATGCTAAGATCTAAATTAAACCAAGCCTGTTAACACATGTAGGTACACCAACACTGCAGGCAGTTGATGTTGCTGATGCATCACAGCTGACAGTCCTAAGTTGACAGATGAATATTTCTGCATGAAAATTAGCAACATTAGGCTGTTTCAGTTGACAACTCATATTTGTTGCCATAGTAGAGTTGAATCTGCTGGTCATAGGACTTTGACATCTGGCACAGGGTAAATATTAGATAAAAGTTGTGTGCACATCCTTTTCATCAGCTGGACAGTCGGCTGTCAGTAGGCCAGCATTCAGCAGACATCACTGCACAGACCACGAGTAGTCGGTTGTCAGTAGGCCAGCATTCCACAGACATCACTGCACATACCACGAGTCAGTAGGCCAGCATTCCGCAGACATCACTGCACAGACCACGAGTCAGTAGGCCAGCATTCCACAGACATCACTGCACAGACCACGAGTCAGTAGGCCAGCATTCCACAGACATCACTGCACAGACCACGAGTCAGTAGGCCAGCATTCCACAGATATCACTGCACAGATCACGAGTAGTCGGCTGTCAGTAGGCCAGCATTCAGCAGACATCACTGCACAGACCACAAGTAGTTGGCTGTCAGTAGGCCAGCATTCCACAGACATCACTGCACAGACCACGAGTCAGTAGGCCAGCATTCCACAGACATCACTGCACAGACCACGAGAAGTCGGCTGTCAGCAGGCCAGCATTCCACAGACATCACTGCACAGACCACAAGTAGTTGGCTGTCAGTAGGCCAGCATTACACAGACATCACTGCACAGTCTACAAGTAGTCGGCTGTCAGTGGTATGAGTTGACAGTCAGTCTGGGCTGTTTAGAGTTGACTTATGGCTAACTATCTGTAGACTGCAGATTGAAAGCCACGACTTGGATCAAGAATCCTAATGCACAATGAATATATGGCTATGGGCACCAATGAGTTATCTTTCATTTCACAAAGCCACAAGCTCACTATGCTGGCTTTGGCTCCATGTTTGTCTGGCACACAACCGCTGATGAGCATTATAAATATATTGCCCAAATCTCATTGTGGCTGCTGTTATCTGCTTTAATAAGATGTTGCGTTATAAAATGTTAATGCTTTGGTGCTGCGCCACTTAACTTCTGCAGTTGTGACGTCCCAAAGCAGAAATAATTGGCATCAATCCCCCCTAAGTGTACCTGAAATGTTTGTCAACATGATATTCCTAAATCATCCTCAAATATCACTGTCTGTTACAATGATTTTTCCTTTCAGGTTCGCGTCATATTTTGGAAGCTTTAAATTCCATGTTCTTTGTTTCAATCAGAAAATCAAGGCATCAATTCTCCAATGACATTATATTAGCACTCAGTGCACTGGTAAGTTGTGGTCCAGTCCTGGATTTGTTCTAAGTTACTAGTATTTTGATGCGCTTCTGACAGGAGTAGACTCAATTTTCCAACTCGGCTGTGTTTATTATGTCAAGACTGAAGGTGACAAGACTGAAGGCACACTGAGCCTTTCTGTCACAACTTCACCACCCTAATTCATTTTCAACGGTAGAATGTTAAAGTTTTCAAGTGATCTTCCGCTTCGTAAACCTGTCATTTTGTTACTGAGAATGACAGCTATCAACTGGGTCAACTGAAGCACAAGCAACGTAACATTCGTGAAATGTTTCAATAGCTTCTCCCTAGGCACTGTCGCGTAAATATCTATGATCGCAGGTGCAGAAGCTGAATTCAGGCTTGAAGTGTGAATTCATGACTGAAAGTATCGGCCGAATGTGCTGGTGTGTAGTGAGTAGTGACAGCGACGTATTTTTTGCGCAAATTTTCATTTTCGGATCGTGCCGTTCAATGCCAGATAATAATCACGAGCTTTGTTATTTTACCAGTTTTTTTTCCCCATTTCGGGAGTTCCAACAACTGTGTATCCTGTGGACCAGTTGACTGGTTATGACAACTGCGTATCCTGTGGACCAGTTGACTGGTTATGACAATAAACAGGATCTAGAGTAAGTGTTTTTTAATTTGTCTTTGTTGTATATTCTAAGGTGCTTTAAGGTGCTACGTGCTTTCCGCCAAGTATCACCGTTGGGTGCTGTGCGGAGTTTATGATTGGTGACAATTACGCGTTCCGTCCCTCAGTCAGGGCGTTCTCAGTGCAGCCGAGACGATGAGCGACCCGAACAAGCTGCGTGAGAGAGGAAGCTCTCCACGCAAGACTGTCCCGGACAACTTCAACGTAGAACTACATAAATTAAGAGTATCCAGGATCAGAAGGTAATTGTTTTGCTATTCGCGAGGTAATCGGCAATGTTCTAGTAACGCGTCTGCTACTGACTACATTGACTGCTAGGACCGTAATTTGCTTTCATGCTGTAATTGTGTTGAACGAAAAGGAGTGGGAGAGCTGATAGGTGTTGAATCGTCTAACACACCTTTATTCCTGTAATCAGACCGATATTTTCGGAGTATAATGTCACTAAGTTTGTATGTGATGACGATGCGGTATTGTGTGTTGTTCTCTCTAACACTCCGTGTGGGTAGGGTGTCTGATCCGGGCAGTTCGGACGCCGGTCGCGAGCCTGCTCCTGCCGACGATCACCTGCTGTCACTGCGGCTGGGCCGGCTACACGTGGCCACTGGAGCTGCCGGCCGCGCCGCCGCCGCCGCCGCCGCCTCCGCCTGCCCGTGCGGCCGCCGTTGCCGCTCGCCGGGCGCGCTGGGCTGCCGGCGGCGGTGGCTGGTGCTGCGACCGGCCCGTCTGAAGCCGACGCGGCGGGCGCTGCTGCGAGAGCCACGACTCCTGAGGCCAGCCGCCGCTGCCGCTACGCGCGGCTCCACCGCTGCCGACAGTCCTGTGTTCGGTGGCGGGGCGCCCCAGCGCTGCTCAGAGTTCGGTCAGCTGAGCACTGCGCCGCTCCCCGGCGCCGGTGCGCCGGGAGCGTCTCCGTTCGTCGGCACTGGTGCGCCGGTGTTCGCCACGTCTGCGGCGGTTGCGGCCGGGGCGGTGGAACCGCAGTCCGACAGCCCTCCGACAACGACGTGCTCGCTGCAGCACCGGCAGCGGCGGCCGGCCAGCGTGGACGAGCTGGCCGGTCTGGTGTCGCAGGTCACCATCATGTCGAGCATGGCTGAGATGATGTATACGTGACCCGACCGACATCCGACTCCATACCATGACCTTGTGTGGACGAAAATCGCGCAGAGTGTCCCGCTCGCGCGCGTCCAGACGTGACATCGAACGAACCCGAGCGCCCCCGAGCGCCCCCGAGCGCCCCCGCGCGGAGCAGTGTGTTCCCTAGCAACCGGCTGTGGTCCGAGAGAAGCGACCACCAGAAGCTAGCTGGCGAACCGCCAGAAGCTAGCTGGCGAGCCACCAGAAGCTAGCTGGCGAGCCACCAGAAGCTAGCTGGCGAGCCGCCAGAAGCTAGCTGGCGCGCCGCCAGAAGCTAGCTGGCGCGCCGCCAGAAGCTAGCTGGCGAGCCGCCAGAAGCTAGCTGGCGAGCCACCAGAAGCTAGCTGGCGAGCCACCAGAAGCTAGCTGGCGAGCCGCCAGAAGCTAGCTGGCGAGCCACCAGAAGCTAGCTGGCGAGCCGCCAGAAGCTAGCTGGCGAGCCGCCAGAAGCTAGCTGGCGCGCCGCCAGAAGCTAGCTGGCGCGCCGCCAGAAGCTAGCTGGCGAGCCGCCAGAAGCTAGCTGGCGCGCCGCCAGAAGCTAGCTGGCGAGCCGCCAGAAGCTAGCTGGCGAGCCACCAGAAGCTAGCTGGCGAGCCGTGGAGCTCCCAGACGAGCAGCGTGTTCCGTGTGTCGTGAACTGCAGGGAGATATGCGTTTGGCGCGTGGAGCGTGGGTGGGTCCCGCTCCTGGCTCGATGCGGTAGGCTGTTGTAACCCAAAGAGGCGCGAGCGGTGGAGGCCGGGCTGGAGCCGACTGGGCTCGGCGAGCTCAGAGGGCTACTACTGCACCGCTGGAGAGTTTGCTCCTGGCCGGCGGCAGGTGGAACTGGACGGTGCGGCGGCCTCCTACGCAGTTACATCAAGTTCCGGACGGAGCCGACTGGGCTCGGCGAGCTCAGAGGGCTACTACTCCACCGCTGGAGAGTTTGCTCCTGGCCGGCGGCAGGTGGAACTGGACGGTGCGGCGGCCTCCTACGCAGTTACGGATCAAGTTCCGGACGGAGCCGATATGGTTTGCGTGTGTAAGTTAACTATCGCCTTAGAGTGCAAACGCTGTAGTGCTGGGACATTTTACCACGGATCGGTATGTTATGCAACTGCTGAATTTCATCTCATGTTCAGGTTTTAATCAACACTGTTTTGGTACAGTGATGCTGGGCGCGATGCCTTGCTTTTGCAACAGCGTGCGTTATAAAAAAAAATGTTAAGCTTTGAACAGATATTAAGGTTAGTATTTGGACACTTGATGCGATTTGCTGTTAAAAACTATTATACTTTTCCCCTTGAAGCTTAGGTTTGGAACGATTCCGATACTTTCATAAACTTTGTAAGATTCTTGAGTCCTGTATCGCTGCCTCTGAAGCGCAGAAGGTATCCTTATTCCATCATCGTGAATTTTGACTCACGAAGCGCAAAACTGTCGTGAATCTGCGGATGCTGGCAGTTTGATCTGTGGTTGAGCCCATTAACGGATTGCCAATAAAGTCACAGAAGAAGCTGCTCACGTTTTTCACTTACACCCGTTGGATGACGTACAATTACAACCGCGCAAAGCTCACAAATACACAGTTCTGTTATTATACGACGTATAATAGCATTAACAAGGCACAATAGTTTGGTTTGCCGTTGCTCCTCTTCCCTGAGAACTCACGCTTTGAAGCTTTTCCGTGGCCTACGCCTAATTTTGCAGAACACTCATACTACTTGTCCTCTTTCTTATTTTTGCTTTGCCTTCGTATTATCCCCTTTGCCCTTCTTCGCGTTCGTCATGGCTGCCCTCTCACTCTTACCAGCCTTCTTACTGATCAGAGCATTCTTTATCGACACGACCAACGAGTCTTTGTTCTTCGATCCTCCCGAGGATTCTGAGCGTGCACTGGACGCCTTGGATCCAGATCTGGACCCGGACTGGGACCCTGATCCGGACTGAGAACGGGATCCGTCTGCGGGCCGAGGGCGTCGGCGGCGGCCGCGACCCTGCTTCCTCAACCTCCTACGCTTCACCCTGAACACGAGGCCCTTGATGAGGAGCACCAGGAAGACGCCCAGGCCGTTGGCGAGGATCGAGCCGCCGATAAATACCTCCCACGGCCGATCCGAGGACATACTGCGGATCTCGCCATCGTCTCCGCCGGAGGAACGCTCCTCTCTGGCGGAGAGCTCACTGCGCCCGACCGTACTGTGTCCCGGGGCCGGGCCGGGGTCGGTCTCCGGTCGGCTGGTAATAGCTGGGTGCGCTGTGACTGGTACAGCGTCCTGAGGTCGTCCCGGGGCCGGCCATGAGTCCGTGTTTGGTCCGATGGCGGTGGAGGACGACTTTGAGACTGACATGGCGGCCTCCTGGTCTATTGCCAGTGGAGTCGTCTGGTCTGTCCGGTCTGTCTGGTCTGCTGGTCTGCTCAGCCTGTCTGGTTTGCTGTTGCTGGAAGACGGAGCTGTGGCCGTCACGCCATGCCCCTGAGGTCGGCCGCTGCCGCCGGCTGTTGTGTCGCCCCTGGTCGTCTCAGTGGCGCCGGCAGTCGGCTGACTTCTGGGCCGGTGTGTCCCTCCGGTGGCGCCGGTGGAGGAGCTGATGTTATCTCTCCTCTCTCCAGCGTCACTCAGGACCGGCGACTTTGGATCTGACGTGGTGTCTGGGGACGAACCACGGCCGCCGCCACCTCGCGCCGCCGCCCTCCCTGCGGTGGTGGCCGAAAGCAGCGGGACAGACAGCAGCATCAGCAGCAGCATCACAGCCAGGTGCAGCCGCCGCCCAGCAGGCATGCTGACGTGGAGCTGGAAGTTATTGTTCTCTCTGCTGGACGAAGACGCCGATGAATAATATCACGTGGGTCGCATTGTTCGGGGGTTTGGTGTTTTTGGTGAATCTTGCTGACCAAGGGCAACTTAAGGCTGAAACAGTCTTCACGCAGCTGCGCGAAGTGGATGCGGGTGCCTATTCAAACACATTGGTAAATTTCATCAGTTGATTTTTTCTTCCCGCATCGTGCGCATCATGCAGTTGTTTCAACCTCCGTGCAATGTATTTGAATAGGCACCCGCATCCACTTCGCGCAGCTGCTCGAAGACAGTGTTTCAGCCTTAAGTTGAAAATGTATTTGATTCTACCGCTGATTGGCAGCTGGGAAATACTTCGAAACATTAGTCGCATGTTGCGTTGTCCTCTGTTGGTTTATTATATAATTGTTTTATTTAGCTATTCAAGAAACGTGAGGTGTAACACCGGACATCTTTCGAGAGAAAAAAAAAACTCTGACAAAAGCTATTTGGTTTTGTAAGTTTATTTAAAAAGTCGATAAAAATATTCAGAAAAAAACTGTTAAGTTTCCTAGCGATGAGGTTAATAACTATGTTCACCGATGAATGAAATGGATCGGACTGTTGGCTTCGTTCTTACCAGTGCCTGCATTGGGATATTTTTGGTAATCGGTAACGTGTAAATTAAAGGTGTGTTTCATGCCTTCCCACGTTCTGTTGACCCATTAGGTCAACTTCCTCCAGCTGAAATATTGTCCGATTTTACTTCGGTGGTATTCCCCGTCAGAGTTACCTCGTTTCCATCGGTAACGTGTAAATTGAAGGTGTGCAGTTAATTATAATTAAGCCGCTAATTCGAATTGAGGTTTTAATTCGAATTATCTGCCCATGGAAACAGCAGTTGTTCAGTTGTCATGAGCGGTGATGTGTGATGCAGTGTTGGTGTGATATGATCGGTAATGTGGTGGGTGTCCGTGTGATGAGCGGTGATGTGTGATGCAGTGTTGGTGTGATATGATCGGTGATGTGGTGGGTATCCGTGTGATGAGCGGTGATGTGTGATGCAGTGTTGGTGTGATATGATCGGTAATGTGGTGGGTATCCGTGTGATGAGCGGTGATGTGTGATGCAGTGTTGGTGTGATATGATCGGTGATGTGGTGGGTATCCGTGTGATGAGCGGTGATGTGTGATGCAGTGTTGGTGTGATATGATCGGTGATGTGGTGGGTGTCCGTGTGATGAGCGGTGATGTGTGATGCAGTGTTGGTGTGATATGATCGGTGATGTGGTGGGTGTCCGTGTGATGAGCGGTGATGTGTGATGCAGTGTTGGTGTGATATGATCGGTGATGTGGTGGGTGTCCGTGTGATGAGCGGTGATGTGTGATGCAGTGTTGGTGTGATATGATCGGTGATGTGGTGGGTATCCGTGTGATGAGCGGTGATGTGTGATGCAGTGTTGGTGTGATATGATCGGTGATGTGGTGGGTGTCCGTGTGATGAGCGGTGATGTGTGATGCAGTGTTGGTGTGATATGATCGGTGATGTGGTGGGTATCCGTGTGATGAGCGGTGATGTGTGATGCAGTGTTGGTGTGATATGATCGGTGATGTGGTGGGTGTCCGTGTGATGAGCGGTGATGTGTGATGCAGTGTTGGTGTGATATGATCGGTGATGTGGTGGGTGTCCGTGTGATGAGCGGTGATGTGTGATGCAGTGTTGGTGTGATATGATCGGTGATGTGGTGGGTGTCCGTGTGATGAGCGGTGATGTGTGATGCAGTGTTGGTGTGATATGATCGGTGATGTGGTGGGTGTCCGTGTGATGAGCGGTGATGTGTGATGCAGTGTTGGTGTGATATGATCGGTGATGTGGTGGGTATCCGTGTGATGAGCGGTGATGTGTGATGCAGTGTTGGTGTGATATGATCGGTGATGAGTGATGTGGTGGGTATCCGTGTGATGAGCGGTGATGTGTGATGCAGTGTTGGTGTGATATGATCGGTGATGTGGTGGGTGTCCGTGTGATGAGCGGTGATGTGTGATGCAGTGTTGGTGTGATATGATCGGTGATGTGGTGGGTGTCCGTGTGATGAGCGGTGATGTGTGATGCAGTGTTGGTGTGGTATGATCGGTGATGTGGTGGGTATCCGTGTGATGAGCGGTGATGTGTGATATGCTCGGTGATGTGGTGGGTGTCCGTGTGATGAGCGGTGATGTGTGATGCAGTGTTGGTGTGATATGATCGGTGATGTGGTGGGTGTCCGTGTGATGAGCGGTGATGTGTGATGCAGTGTTGGTGTGATATGATCGGTGATGTGGTGGGTGTCCGTGTGATGAGCGGTGATGTGTGATGCAGTGTTGGTGTGGTATGATCGGTGATGTGGTGGGTATCCGTGTGATGAGCGGTGATGTGTGATATGCTCGGTGATGTGGTGGGTGTCCGTGTGATGAGCGGTGATGTGTGATGCAGTGTTGGTGTGATATGATCGGTGATGTGGTGGGTGTCCGTGTGATGAGCGGTGATGTGTGATGCAGTGTTGGTGTGATATGATCGGTGATGTGGTGGGTGTCCGTGTGATGAGCGGTGATGTGTGATGCAGTGTTGGTGTGATATGATCGGTGATGTGGTGGGTATCCGTGTGATGAGCGGTGATGTGTGATGCAGTGTTGGTGTGATATGATCGGTGATGTGGTGGGTATCCGTGTGATGAGCGGTGATGTGTGATGCAGTGTTGGTGTGATATGATCGGTGATGTGGTGGGTATCCGTGTGATGAGCGGTGATGTGTGATGCAGTGTTGGTGTGATATGATCGGTGATGTGGTGGGTGTCCGTGTGATGAGCGGTGATGTGTGATGCAGTGTTGGTGTGATATGATCGGTGATGTGTGATGTGGTGGGTATCCGTGTGATGAGCGGTGATGTGTGATGCAGTGTTGGTGTGATATGATCGGTGATGTGGTGGGTGTCCGTGTGATGAGCGGTGATGTGTGATGCAGTGTTGGTGTGATATGATCGGTGATGTGGTGGGTGTCCGTGTGATGAGCGGTGATGTGTGATGCAGTGTTGGTGTGATATTCTCGGTGATGAGTGATGTGGTGGGCATCCGTGTGATGAGCGGTGATGTGTGATGCAGTGTTGGTGTGATATGATCGGTGATGAGTGATGTGGTGGGTATCCGTGTGATGAGCGGTGATGTGTGATGCAGTGTTGGTGTGATATGATCGGTGATGTGGTGGGTGTCCGTGTGATGAGCGGTGATGTGTGATGCAGTGTTGGTGTGATATGATCGGTGATGTGGTGGGTGTCCGTGTGATGAGCGGTGATGTGTGATGCAGTGTTGGTGTGATATGATCGGTGATGTGGTGGGTGTCCGTGTGATGAGCGGTGATGTGTGATGCAGTGTTGGTGTGATATGATCGGTGATGTGGTGGGTGTCCGTGTGATGAGCGGTGATGTGTGATGCAGTGTTGGTTTGGTATGATCGGTGATGAGTGATGTGGTGGGTATCCGTGTGATGAGCGGTGATGTGTGATGCAGTGTTGGTGTGATATGATCGGTGATGTGGTGGGTATCCGTGTGATGAGCGGTGATGTGTGATGCAGTGTTGGTGTGATATGATCGGTGATGAGTGATGTGGTGGGTATCCGTGTGATGAGCGGTGATGTGTGATGCAGTGTTGGTGTGATATGATCGGTGATGTGGTGGGTATCCGTGTGATGAGCGGTGATGTGTGATGCAGTGTTGGTGTGATATGATCGGTGATGTGGTGGGTATCCGTGTGATGAGCGGTGATGTGTGATGCAGTGTTGGTGTGATATGATCGGTAATGTGGTGGGTATCCGTGTGATGAGCGGTGATGTGTGATGCAGTGTTGGTGTGATATGATCGGTGATGTGTGATGTGGTGGGTGTCCGTGTGATGAGCGGTGATGTGTGATGCAGTGTTGGTGTGATATGATCGGTGATGTGGTGGGTATCCGTGTGATGAGCGGTGATGTGTGATGCAGTGTTGGTGTGATATGATCGGTAATGTGGTGGGTATCCGTGTGATGAGCGGTGATGTGTGATGCAGTGTTGGTGTGATATGATCGGTGATGTGTGATGTGGTGGGTGTCCGTGTGATGAGCGGTGATGTGTGATGCAGTGTTGGTGTGATA
>JAXIVJ010012023.1:0-41640 GCA_036785665.1 Chirona hameri | reverse complement strand
CTGCCGAAATGCACGCTGTCTCTGGCCGACACAAATATATTCAGTCCTCTATCCGGCCTGTTTCTCCACTTCATTAGCACGATCGACGCAAGAGGCTTCCTGGCTCAGAAGTCAGAGGTGCCCCAGTTTTAAAGACGCCATGATCGCAAGGCCTTTTTCTGGCTTTCGAGGCAGCCCCGCTTCAATAGTTCATACCCAAACACTTTTAATCTGGTGCGTCGCCAACAGGGGGCCTGGGAGTCGGGCCTCGCCAGGATCGCTCCGGCCGGAGTGAAACGCATTCAAACGTAATGTTTTGAACAAGTAAAAATATGCGCTCAGCTTTAGCTGACAGCACGAGGATAGACCGTTCACCGTAAATCCAGGATCTTCCCCGTCTCGGCATGCAGCTTTTTTAGCGGGAAAGTCATTTAGGGCAGCCCCTGCCTCGTCCGGAGTGATAAACTCATTCTACCTCAATTGAAGGAATAGCATCACAGAAACTATTGTTCTTCTTGTCTCCCATGAGTGACACTCAGTGGCGTGCCTATACATTCGCAAAGGGTCGGCTTCAGGGCCATCACTCGGTCTGAGGGAGCCCTTTATCAGCCTGAGGAGACCCTTTGTCAGCCTGTGGGCCCTTATGTTCCGTCTGAAGGGCCTTTGGTTGGCCTGAGGGGCCCACGGTCGGGTTGAGGGGATCCTCCGGCGCCCGAAGGGGAACTTGGTCGGCCTGATGGGCCCACAGTCAACCTGAGCAGTCCTCGGTCGGCTTGAGAGGACCTCGATCGGCCTGAAGGAGAAGTCGGTCGGCTTGAGCGGGCCCCCTGTCGGCCCGGGGGGCCCTCGTGCGGCATGAGGGGCCTTATATTATTTATAGGCCTGACAGAACCCTTGCCATGCCTGAGCGGATCCCAGGCTGGTCTGAGAGGGCGATTGTCGAGGCCTGAGAGAGCCTCGCACCTCCGGCGGTCACTGGCCGGAGGAGCGCCGTCACTGGCCGGCAGGGTGCCGCCATTGGCTAGAGGGGCACCGTCATTGGTCGAAGGGACACCGTAACTGGCCGATGGGGCGTCGTCACTGGCCGCAAGAGTGCTGGCACTGGCCGGAGGAGTGCCATCACTGGCGAGATGGGCGCCGTCACTAGCTGAAGGGGCGCTGTCATTGGTCCGAGGGGCGCCGTCACTGGCCAGATGGGCGCCGTCATTAGACGGAGGGGCGCCGTCACTGACCAGCGGGGTGCCGTCATTGGCTGGAGGGGTGCAGTCACTGGCCGGAGGGTCGCCGTCATTTGCCGGTGGGGCGCCGTCACTGGCCGGAGAGGGGCCGTCATTGGCTGGAGGGGCGCCTTCACTGGCCAGAGGGGCGCCGTCATTAGCCGGAGGGGCGCCGTCTATGACAGGGATGCCGTCACTGGCCGCAAAAGTGTCGTCACTGGCCAGAGGGGCGCCGTCACCTGGCCATAGAGCAGCACATGGCTAGGTAGCGGCACATGGCTGGGTAGCGGCACATGGCTGGGTAGCGACACATGGCTGGGTAGCGACACATGGCTAGGGGCGGCACATGACCAGGGGGCGGCAACTGGCATGAGGCTGGCATCTGACCTCAGGACGGTGCCCCGCCAGAACGCGGTACGTGACCTGAGGACGGGACCTGGCCTGAGGGAGACACCTGGCTTGAGGGCGGCACCTGGCCTGAGGGCGGCACATGACCTGAGGGCGGCACATGACCTGAGGGCGGCACATGACCTGAAGGTGGCACCTGACCAGGGGCGGCACCTAAGCCTGAGGGCGGGACCTGGACTGAGGGCGGCACATGACCTGAGGGCGGCACAAGACCTGAGGGCGGCACATGACCCGAAGATGGCACCTGACCAGGGGCGGCACCTAAGCCTGAGGGCGGCTCCTGGTCCGAGTGCGGAAAATGTCAGATATCAAACCCCGTAAGCATGTTTATTTCCGCGCCGAAGGCGCGGAATTGGTCTGCTTACGAGGCCCTTCCGCACCTTCGGCGCGGAGGGGGGGGGGGGGGGGGGGGGGGGCAGGCGGCCCCCCTCCGCACCTTCGTCGCGGAGGGGGGGGGGGGGGGGGGGAGGGGGGAGGCTCTGTATCCGCCCTGGTCCACGGTCAGAGACGTTTCTAGGCTGGTGAAATCTAAGGACATGAAACTCACAGAATACAATTTGTTTACTTCTTTACTATTTGTTTTATTTACTCTTGCTGTGTGAGCGAGGAAGCATGGCCAGAGGTAAATATTTTATACGCAACGTGATGTGCAAATGGCAACCGATCGCCAAAACTACGGCAGTGTTTCGGCAAGTAAGTTTATCTACATATCTATGTCATGCAGGAAAATAATTATGTTATAACAATATCTACACGTCAAATGGGGAGTGAAAGTTATCCCAGCGTGTTCCGCCCCGGGGACCGTGGGACAAATTACAGAAAGTGGAAAGAAGCAGGGGATTAATTTTGCATATTAGCTACGCAACGGCAACTAGTGGCAACTCTGTCTAAACACTAGTCAATGGACCCAAGTATGGCATGCCGACGTCACACGCACCGCCCCAAGTACGCATCTATAACGGAATCTTTGCCGTACTTGCGCATTCACGGCACTTGGTCCCTGGAGGTGGACCAAGTGCCGAGCCGGGGACCGAGGTTTAAATCCCTCGGCGGGCCTCTGAAAAACTCGTCCCGGCCCCCATCCATATCCGTCGGAACAGGGTGAGAGTTCCAGTTAGCGCTTTGGTCACAGGGTATGGTGCTCGGTCCTCTACATTGTGTGCTTCGAAAGAAGAATAGAAGTGAGCTGTAAACAGCTAGGAACTTGGTTAAAATAATTATTTATAAAATTAGTATGTATAAATGTAATGATTATCTCATCATTGCTCACACAACTAGGATATTATTGTCAGTGGCGAAGGGTTCGTTCTCTGTTCAAGTAACGGCTGCTTTTATCACATGGTTACATATGAAGCTTCTCGACACAGCGCTACGTTTTCTGACACAACGCCGAATGACAGGACAACACATCTAATATATTAAGCAGGAGAGTCCTTACAACCAGAGTATGCAGTAAGTGATTTCTCGACATGGCCTTCAAAACTACTATCTCAGCGCTAAAAATGTAATTATGAAAGCGACTGTTTTCCTTTAAACATCGTATTGACACCCCTGCAAAAGATCACGTCCCTACCCCCCCCCCCCCCCCCCCCAGCTCGAAAGGTTCGATGTCATGGTGTATCCGTACAAGTTTTGAAACCGTGGTGACGCCACTGCCCATCAGGCTGACTGAGGGCCTTCTGTCGGCCTTAGAAAGCCCATCAGGTCGACTAAGGGCCTTCTGTCAGCCTTAGAAGGCCCATCAGGCGACTGAGGGCCTTCTGTCGGCCTTAGAAGGCCCCTCAGGCGACTGAGGGCCTTCTGTCGGCCTTAGAAAGTCCCCTCAGGCTGGCTGGGGGCGCATCGGGGCCCCATGAGTCATTGTATTGGTCAAAAGGAAAAATCGAACCAACTTCTTGGAGCCGAAACAATGACTAATTTGACAGTCATTGTTCAAACAATGAAAACAATGTACAAATTTATGGGGGGATCAAATGTTTACCCCCCCAACTTCTTGAGTGGGCGGGCTGCTGCCCCCTCTGCCCCCCCCCCTTATCCGCCGCCACTGAGTAGTATCTAATGCTACTGGTCCTGTATGCTGTGGTTTGCACTAATGAACAAAAATTGCCAAGTCAACGTTAATAATAATGTGACTTATGAGTTACAGGACATAGCCTTTTGCGCCTTTTTGCCTTTTTTCGCAGTCGGGAGTGCAGCAACGATTGACACGCCAAAAAAAAGTTGATCAAGATCACGATTCAGATCCTATATCATTTCATAAATTTCCCAAAGATTCAGGATATAAGAAAAGTCTAGGGGGTGCTAAGGGCGCCCCAAACCCCCCTGCCTCGGGTGGCGCCCATGTCGCGCCCATGTCGCGCCCGCCAAGCGCGTCCGTAGAGCGCAACTTTTTGTATGTGGCACCCCCCCCCCCTTTGACCGAAATCCTGGATGGATCCGCGCCTGTACTATGTCACGAGAAGGAATAGCAATGCCAAACAAATATAATATATTTGATGAGGCTTTATGTCTCCCTACGCAACTCATTGCGATACATTCACATTTTCCACGCCGGGTACTGGCATCAGAGCAGTGGTGGAACTTTATGAAATCGGTTGGGGGGGGGGGGGGGGGCAACGGCCGAATGCTCAAAATTCAAATTGAAACTAAATGTCCAATACTATATATATAATATAAAGTATAATTATTATATAATAAACGTATTATAAACTGTTACAATTATTACAATTATGGAGCCGTTTTGTCCGTTTCACACTGGGAAAAATACCCAAAATTTTCCAACAATTTCTATATTTCAGCCCATAAAATTGACTAATTACTAATTAACTGACATTGATATTTCGGTCATATTTTGTTGCCGTTTTGTAAAGGACAACAACAACAATTTCGAGAAATGGCAAGCGCCACTCGAGCCGACCGATCGCCCCCTCAAGTCGACCGAGACCCCTCTAAGGGCCGACAGAAGAGCCCCACAGGCACACTAGGGACCCCTACAGGACGACTAAGGGCCCCTCAGGCAAACCGAGGGCCCCTTCAGGCCGCCCCAGAGCTCCCAGGCCGACCAAGGGTTCCTCAAACCGAAAAAAACCTATCAAGGCTCTCAGGCCGAACGAGAACCACTCAGACCGACCGAGGGTTCATCAGACCTAGTGAGGGCCCCATCAATCTGACCAAGGTCCCCTCAGGCCAAACGAGAGCCACTCAGGCAAACCGAGGGTCCCTCGGGTCCACTCAGGGCCCCTTCACGCCGACCGAGGTTCCCTCAGGCATACCAAGGGCCACTCAGTCCGACAGACTGAGTGGCCCTTGGTCCAAAGACCCCTTCCAAAGGCTCTCAGTCCAAAGACCCCTTCAAGCCGGCCGATTGGCACTGAGGCCGAACAAGGACTAAGGGCCCCTGCAGCCGATCGAGGTTCGCTAAAGCCGACCGAGGGCCCCTCAAGTCGACCGAGGGCCCCCTCAGACCGACCGAGTTACCCTCCAGGCCGACCGAGGGCCCCTCAGGCCGACCCCCTCAAACCCACTAAGACCCTTAGGCCGACTGAGGCCCCCTCAGGCCGACAAAGAGCCCATCGGGCCCAACAAAACTTCCTCAGGCTGCCCAAGCCGGCCGAAATTCCCTCAAGCCGATCGAGGGCCCCTCAGGCCGACAGAGTTCCCATCCAGGCCTACCGAGGCCCCCTCCAGGCTGACAGAGGCCCCCTCACGCCGACAAAGGATCCCTGAGGTCGACCAGGCCGACTGAGCCGACCGAGGGCCGGCAGGGGAACCCTCAGGCCGAACAATGGCTCTCCAGGCCGACTGGGACCCCCTACGACGGACGACTGACTCCCTCAAGTCCAGGGGCGCAGCCAGGATTTTGCGACGGGGGGGGGGGGGGGGAGGGCTAACCGAAGCTCCCCTCCAGGCCCAACGAGGCCCGCCCAGGCTGACCAAGTGCTCATCAGGTCAACCAAAGACCCTCTCAGGCCGACCTCGGTAAACCTCACGGAGGGGCCATGACCCCCTAGGCCCCCTGGACACGATGGTCCGATGGCCTTTGATGGCTCGATTCCCTCGATGTTCCTCCGATCAAACGTATTCTTTTAGCACGTATGTTGGGTATTTAGCATAATGCAATACTAGGGAGCCAAAAAGGCTGCATTAACCCTATTTGTAACAGGCTCCTGGCTACCCCTATTTGTAACAGGGGGGGGGGGGGGCGGATTCCGCCCCCCCCCCCGGAGATCTCGAGATCTAACCGTCCGATTTTCAAAAATGAAACGGTGTTTGGTTCCTCTCAACACGATCTACATTTCTAAATAATAAAAATATCTAAACTTTGGATAGGGGGGCAATAGGGGGGCAAAAACTACAAATTTTACTGATATTTTTGATCCGACATAGCTTTCATGTTTATCGACCGATTTGAACACAACTAATAGGAATCGATAGAGATTGAATTGGAAATTGATATATGACGATGACGTTTGAAAATTCAAAAATCATAGGCGTGTGCAGGTCACTCAATATGGGGTGAAGTAAATGCGTAATACAACCATTTTTTGATGTTGTTTTTTTGATAAATGAAATGGTATGTGATTGTGACATGAGACAAAACAGTTATACATCATATTTTTTGCCATAGGCGGTACCAGGTTAGTGAAAAAGGGAGGTAAATTGGGGAAAAAAATATTAACCGCAGACAAGTTGCTACCCAGCACTATAAATATGTTACTGATCGTAGATAGTTCCTTTTTGCATGTTGTACTTCATTATAGGCGTATCCAGGATCCAAACTGGGGCGGTGCAAGACATTTTGAAAAGTATATTATCCGCTATTATGATACTAACTAGTCAACAGTGACTATTTCACTTACAACTTCAATTGACATTGCTTACCCCCTTTTTACCATACCTGGACTCGCCTATTATCTTATAATCGTTCGTAGAGTAGCCTGTGATGCGTGTTTCATCCGAAAACTGCAGTATGTTATGTCATTGTACGCCCATGCCTCTTAGTTTCCTTGCAATAATATGACCCCCTTTCTTCCATTCCTGAGCGCGCCTCTGCCAAAAATGACTTTATTCCCTTTTCTGGCCTCATATGTGTATATATCATTATAAGCTAAACGTCTATTGCGCCGTTATCGCTGGCATATCGTCATCTCCATGCCAGTCACCCCCCTTTTCATGTTCCTGAACACGCCCCTGAAACTCTATATGTAATAAATTATGCAAATAATGGAATCAGAAGCTATCTTTTACATCTTGATAGCTATGAATGCCCCTTACATCGATCTATTGGCTTCCCGCCAAGCATTGAATACTTCCTGGAAACCCCCCCCTTTTCAAGCCCCTGAAACCGCCTCTGCCATGCAATTTTTATGATATTTCATTAACATCAACTAATTTGAACTTGTTGCAATCGCCGTAAACCGATCTAACTCCTTCATACTTGATGCAGTTAGGAAGAAACCGTGAAGATCGCATTTCCGTATTATCGCCAAATTTCGCCTCCGAACCCACCCAAAACTGGGCCCTGGAACCGCCTCTGTTCAGGTTAGGAACTCAAAATTTTGACTCCAAATGCGGTATTCAATTCTATGAAAAGTCCGAAAATTGCATGGGCCTGCTTCCAGCCGTTCTGGAGATATCTGCGAAAAACATGAGGGGGGGGGGCGGAATCCGCCCCCCCCCCCTGTTACAAATAGGGTTAAAGGGACTATCCCACCTTAACATTATATTTGAGTTGAGATAGCCATTTTGATGGCTTGTCATTGAAATTAAGTATGGCAGCAGTTAAAACAACCACAATGATCTAATCAAAAAAATATTCGAGTTTGATTTTGACATCTGTAAAAAAAATAAGGCCCATGTGTATTTAAATAGGGCCTCTAAACCGACAGCGTCGTCTCTCTTTACCCAACTGGTAATGATAGTATGCTTGTTTTAAGGTGAACTTTGGAGATATTTGCTACGTTTCAATGGTTTGGTAGTTGGTTTGTTTTGTATTCAAAGCGCCAGAATTGTCTCGAAATAATTGTGCCCATACTTTGGCAGCGTAAAGGATTTCTGTGTAGTTCTCTAGAGCTCAATGTGACGTCATCAACCCAAATATTAAAACTTAACTTTGTATTAAATTGAGCAGTTTGCGAGAAACAAATGTCATAATCGTGTTCGGCAGCATTTACTTCATATTGTGCACCACAAGCGGCGTACATTTGACAACTTTTGGGAAGGTGGGATAGTCCCTTTAAAGGAAATAGTTCACATTCAACATTAGTTTTAAACTGAGATAGCAGTTTTGTAGCCCGTGTTGGGAAACCCCTATCTGCAAGTTTTCTTGACTGAAAAGACTCTCCAGCCGAATATATTTGAGTTTTTGGCGAAGGAATGCGGTGCTGGCGAAAGAATGTTTTACTGGTTCTAGCCCGGGCAGATGCTATACCATCAGCCAACCAGCTTGCAGCTAGTGCTAGCAATCGAATCGCAGGCCGCCGGCTGGCACATCTCCAATGCGAGTCTATCTTTACGCGACTACTTTCGAATCTGATTGGCTGAACCATTTTTTACATTCGCGTGACATCAGGACTCTGACTCAGAGAGTATGCATATAGTTTTGATAAACAATACAAATTTACGGCCTTCTGTCCTGAATCGGCGCGATATAAGGCTATTTTTGACAATATAAAAATAAATTGTATAAAAAAATATAATCAAATCGTGTTGGGTAAAATTTTTCCAAGATGAACTATTTCCTTTAACTATCAGCCCTATTCCAGGCAAACAAGAAATTTACCACAAATGCCATTGAACACCATTTAAATAGAGCACCCCGATGGCTAATTGTTCATGCTCCCACTCTGCTATTCACTAACCTGAACGCCATAATTGTCTCGAAATATTTGGGAAGGTGGGACAGTCCCGAATTGTCTCACCTTGTATCTACGGACTTGTTAGCAGAAGACAATCCTTGCTACCAACTTATCCATTATATCATAATCGTAAAAGCAGTCGCATTGTCATTCCATCAGCAGTCGCAGATGGAATCACAATGGTCGTATACTAAGATGGAATATTCCTAAGATGGAATCACATCTTGATGTAATGAAATACGCAAAATTCAAAACAAACCAATCTGTACGAGTAGTCCTTGAAATGATTTATTTGTGACAGATTACATATGCTAAGTTTTGCAATCGACCGGTAAACAAAGAAACTAAGCGCGATCTAAGCTGCAGGCACGCGCGCACTAATGTTGTGTACGGCGGCCGGCCGGCCGCGTCCCACGCCTTCTACGTCACAGCGACTCCGGGGTCGCGGCAACTAAATTAGTGTTGTCACCACTTTTTCAGCCGGAGTGTTCTACTTGGTTTATACAGCCTTGGCCAGTGGCTAATAATAGCGCTATCATGTGCGGTGTTACAGTTGATTTAGGCCCATTTATGTTCCCATTTTATAGGCCCATTTTAGGCCCAATTCTGTCCACTTGCTATGTCCGCTGACCTTCCCAATCACATCGACACATCGTGTCTGTCATATACAGACGATGTCAAAATTTTCAATCGAATTACTTCCCCAGAGGACGCTCATTCCCTCCAGGCCGACTTAGACCGCCTCAGCTTGTGGTCCAAAACTTGGCGTTTAAAACCCAACCCAGCTAAGTGCAAGACGATCACTTTTACCCTGCGCTCATCGCCTTTTCTAGTCTCTTATAAGAGACTAGAAAAGGCGATGAGCACGATGAGAAAAGGCGTTGGGGTTGGGGGGGGGGTGGGAGGGGAGTGGTTCTCGCCCACCCCGTAGTCCAGCCTATAGCTATATGCAGCCGCGGGTGGGGAGGAGAACCACTCCCCTCCGGGGCAGGGAACCGAATGACTTGCGCCAGTAGCCAGACTCGAACCCGGAACCCTTGGATTCCAAGTCCGCCGCTCTACCAACTGAGCCACCGGCCCCGAGAAGAGGCGATGAGCACGTATACGTGCTGGATGGTCACCAGCTTGAGCGATGTGTGCGCATGCGTGACCTTGGCGTCATTTTAGACGCTAAGCTCACATTTGCAGACCACGTAGATGCCACCGTCTCCAAGGTTAACCAAATGCTAGGGCTGCTCATGAGGAGCATGCAGATGTCCGTTCGCGCATACAGAACGCGATTTGACCATACCGCAGCCCTTGCCGCTTACAAGGCACATGTGAGGTCGATAATGGAATACGGTAGCGTAATTTGGTCCGGCGCTGCAGTCACCCACCTACGTAGACTCGAACGCCTACAACACCGATTCCTGATGTGGCTGGGATCAAAGACGCAAGCAACGTGCCCACCACTCGACTACAAATCACTGCTTAAACGATTCGGCTGCGCATCTGTCAGGTCGTGTTTTACTCAGATGGATCTTATGTTTATGTGTTCAGAGTTTGGTGGCCGCCTGGACTGCGCCGAACTTGTGGGAATGTTCCCGTTATCGGCACCAGGCCGACGCACGCGGCGCCCTGAGCTCTTCCGCGTACCTCGTGGAAGTGGGAGAGTGGACTGCGTGAAGAGGGGCTTCCTGGTTCGTCTACACACAACAAAATATTTAGAATCCATAGGGTTCTAAAGCTCGTGCCAAAAACAAGAACTCTTATGAGTACTACACTTACCACCCGTAAGGTACTTAGTCTGATTTTGGGGTACTTCGTTTACACCTCGGGTACTAAGACAAGTGTCCTGTTATGCCGCCTGGGGCCAAGTATCATAATGGTCACCCCTATGTGTACTTCGTCTAGTATCCAAACCCACTCAGAAGCCTTTGGGTACTAGAAGTTTTAGTACCCTATAGGTGCGCGTGCCAAAAATGAGAGCCCCTGGGGTACTATAGCATTGAAAAGTACTTCAGGTAGTACCAAACATATTCGATAAAGGTACTTCGGGAAGTTTGATAAGACAAATCCGGTATTTTCACTTTAAAAGTAAAAACATGCGAGTTTAAAAACACTCACGGCACGCGATTGAACTAAATGGGTGCCACAATGGGAAGGTTACACAATGCAAGTATTATACAATTTCGCGCTGATCATGTTGGATCTAAAAATGAAACTACTCCAGATGAGACCGGTTTGCGCTTATGATATATACTCATCGTGAAATGAAAAACAAACAGTCACTAAATTACATGAATTTCAAATTAGACGTCCACGACTGATTCGAATGCCTGAACCGGTCCGATGTCCGAGTGGCAATGCGTTCGTTGAGGAATTTCGCATATCTTCAGTAAAATACGACTTTACATTGATAATATATTATCCAAAAAAATCACAAGATAACATATAAGGAAGCAGACACCTGAGCCATACAAAGTGTACCTTAATGTCGTCGACAGCGTCTCGATTTTCCCCGTGCCACGAATCCCTGGCTTCTGGCGGGCAGCGTCTCAGGATCGTTTCTCGTTGTACGGTAGAGATGTCCGGAACCGCAAACCGGAGTGTATTGCTTTAATTGTTGAATTAATGATCACAACACATCAAAATGTCTTCATAAACGATATTCAAACGTTTCTGATATGCTCGCATCACTCCACCATGTACCAGTGCACCTTTCCTAAAACACTTCGTCACCAGCGAACGCAACACCACCACGACCACTGTACCCACTGGCGGTACCCACTGGCGGATCCAGCCGTCGTTTTTTTTTGGGGGGGGGGGGCAACTTTTTGTGGCAAAAAGGTACCCCCATTTTTTTCTCCGCGGATTTGGGCCGGTTACCTTATTTTGGTATTCGAGCATATAAGAAATTCACTTTTCAAATTCACAACAAAACAAAATTAGGGTTGAAAAATTTGGAAATCCGAGAGCCATTTTTAAGAAAATGCCTTTTCCCTTCTTTTCGCGTGTTTTATTTGCAATTTGCTTGAAAACTCTGATTTCTACGATTTGCCAAACATTTATCGTTTTTCCACCAAAAATGGCATGACATGACGTCATTAAAACGTCATTATCTCCCAAAATACTACATCAATTTCATTTAGAGTTAGTGAGAAGACTTAGACTTGATGCAGGATAAGGAAGGTACTGAAAGTTTCACGTTGACATCTAACATATTTTTCAGGTTATTGAGAAAATCAGGGAGGGGAAGATTCTGCCCTCCCCCCCCCCCCCGCGGGTTCGGACACAAAATCACATAGAGGTCAAAGGTCAAGGTCACGGGGACGAATACGATATTTTAAGCTTCGGTACCAGCTTGTGTACCCTCTAGTTTTTAGTTTACCTTCCGATTTGCTTGCAATGGGCAAAAAGGGACTCGTCGGCATCCCAGCTTGCGTCAGGAAAAACAAAAAATCACCTAGAGGTCCAAGGTCAAGGTCACGGGGACGAATACGAGATTTTAAGCTTCGGTACCAGCTTGTGTACCATCTAGTTTTTTCGTTTACCGTCCGATTAGCTCACAATGCAAAAAAAGGACTGGCCGGCACCCCACCTTTCGTCAGGAATAACACAAAATTACCTAGAGGTCAAAGGTCAAGGTCACGGGGACGAATACGAGATTCTAAGCTTCGGTACCAGCTTGTGTACCCTCTAGTTTTTTTCTCGTTTACCGTACGATCTGCTTGCAATGAAAAAAGGGACTCGCTGGCACCCTAGCTTGCGTCAGGAAAAACAAAAAATCACATAGAGGTCAAAGGTCAAGGTCACGGGGACGAATACGATGTTTTAAGCTTCGGTACCAGCTTGTGTACCCTCTAGTTTTTAGTTTACCGTCCGATTTGCTTGCAATGGGCAAAAAGAGACTCGTCCGCATCCCAGCTTGCGTCAGGAAAAACAAAAAATCACCTAGAGGTCCAAGGTCAAGGTCACGGGGACGAATACGAGATTTTATGCTTCGGTACCAGCTTGTGTACCCTCTAGTTTTTTTTGTTTACCGTCCGATTTGCTTGCAATGTGCAAAAAGGGACTCGACGGCACCCCAGCTTGCGTCAGGTAAAACAAAACATCACCTAGAGGTCAAAGGTAAAGGTCACAGGGACGAATACGAGATTATAAGCTTCGGTACCAGCATGGTGTACCCTCTAGTTTCTTAGTTTACAATCCGATTTGCTCGCAATGGGCAAAAAGGAACTCGCCGGCACGTTAGTTTGCGTCAGGAAAAACAAAAAGTCATCCAGAGGTCAAAGGTCAAGGACACGGGGACGAATACGAGATTATATGCTTCGGTACCAGCATGGTGTACCCTCTAGTTTTTTCGTTTACCGTCCGATTTTCTCGCAATGGGCAAAAAGAGACTCGCCGGCACGTTAGCTTGCGTCAGGAAAAACAAAACATCACCTAGAGGTCAAAGGTTAAGGCAACAGGGACGAATACGAGATTTTAAGCTGCGGTACCAGCTTGTGTACCCTCTAGTTTTTTCGTTTACCGTCCCATTTGCTCGCAATGGGCAAAAAGGGACTCGCAGGCACCCCAGCCTGCGTCAGGAAAAACAAAAAATCACCTAGAGGTTAAAGGTCAAGGTCACGGGGACGAATACGAAATTTTAAGCTTCGGTGCCAGCTTGTGTATCCTTTAGTTTTTCGTTTACCGTCCGATTTGCTCGCAATGGGCAAAAAGGGACTCGCCGGCACGTTAGCTTGCGTCAGGAAAAACAAAAAGTCATCCAGAGGTCAAAGGTCAAGGTCATGGGGACGAATACGAGATTTTAAGCTTCGGTACCAGCATGGTGTACCCTCTAGTTTTGTTTTCGTTTACCGTCCCATTTGCTCGCAATGGGCAAAAAGGGACTCGCCGGCACCCCACCTTGCGTCAGGAAAAACAAAAAATCACCTAGAGGTCCAAGGTCAAGGTCACGGGGATGAATACGAGATTTTAAGCTTCGGTACCAGCTTGTGTACCTTCTAGTTTTTTCGTTTACCGTCCGATTTGCTCGCAATGGGAAAAAAGGGACTCGACGGCACCCCAGCTTGCGTCAGGTAACACAAAACATCACCTAGAGGTCAAAGGTAAAGGTCACAGGGACGAATACGAGATTTTAAGCTTCGGTACCAGCTTGTGTACCCTCTAGTTTTTTTTTCGTTTACCGTACGATCTGCTCGCAATGAAAAAAGGGACTCGCTGGCACCCTAGCTTGCGTCAGGAAAAACACAAGTCACATAGAGGTCAAAGGTCAAGGTCACGGGGACGAATACGAGATTTTAAGCTTCGGTACCAGCTTGTGTACCCTCTAGTTTTTTAGTTTACCGTCCGATTTGCTTGCAATGGGCAAAAACGGACTCGTTGGCACCCCAGCTTGCGTCAGGTAAAATAAAACATCACCTAGAGGTCAAAGGTCAAGGTCACGGGGACAAATACGAGATTCTAAGCTTCGGTACCAGCATGGTGTACCCTCTAGTTTTTTCGTTTATCGTCCGATTTGCTCGCAATGGGCAAAAAGAGACTCGCCGGCACCTTAGGTTGCGTCAGGGAAAACAAAATATCACCTAGAGGTCAAAGGTCAAGGTCATGGGGACGAATACGAGATTTTAAGCTTCGGTGCCAGCTTGTGTACCCTCTAGTTTTTTTTCTTTTACCGTCCCATTTGCTCGCAATAGGCAAAAAGGGACTCGCCGGCACGTTAGCTTGCGTCAGGAAAAACAAAACATCACCTAGAGGTCAAAGGTCAAGGTCACGGGGACGAATACGAGATGTTAAGCTTCGGTACCGAAGCTTAAAATCTCGAGAGAAAAAAAACTAGAGGGTACACAAGCTGGTACCGAAGCTTAAAATCTCGTATTCGTCCCCGTGACCTTGACCTTTAGGTGATGTTTTGTTTTTCCTGACGCAAGCTGGGGTGCCGGTGAGTCTCTTTTTGCCTATTGCGAGCAAATCAGACAATAAACGAAAAAAGTAGAGGGTACACAAGCTGGTACCGAGCTTAGAATCTCGTATTCGTCCCCGTGACCTTGACCTTTGACATCTGGATGACTTTTTGTTTTTCCTGACGCAAGCTAACGTGCCGGCAAGTCCCTTTTTGCCCATTGCGAGCAAATCGGACGGTAAACGAAAAAACTAGAGGGTACACAATCTGGTACCGAAGCTTAAAATCTCGTATTCGTCCCCGTGACCTTGATCTTTGACCTATAGGTGATTTTTTGTTTTTCCTGACGTAATGTGGGGTGCCGTCGAGTCCCTTTTTGCCCATTGCGAGCAAATCGGACGGTAAACGAAAAAACTAGAGGGTACACCATGCTGGTACCGAAGCTTAAAATCTCGTATTCGTCCCCGTGACCTTGACCTTTGACCTCTGGATGACTTTTTGTTTTTCCTGACGCAAGCTAACGTGCCGGCGAGTCCCTTTTTGCCCATTGCGAGCAAATCGGACGGTAAACGTAAAAACTATCGGGTACACAAGCTGGTATCGAAGCTTAAAATATCGTATTCGTCCCGTGACCTGGACCTTTGACCTCTAGGTGATTTTTTTTTTCTGACGCAAGCTGGGGTGCCGGCGAGTCGTTTGAGCCCCTTTGGGATTAAATCGGACGGTAAACGAAACGATTAGAGGGTACCCCGTGCGATGACATTTCAGTGACCTCTGGAGGTGAAACCATTTGTCCTAGGTCAACACGGATTGCATATTCGTGCATAACTCGATGAAATCCAACCATATGTTAAGTTTGGGGAAAATCGGAACTCCACGCTGAAAACGAATACGAATACGACATTAACTTGACGCACATGGCCAAACTTACCTTCAGAAGTATTATATTTACCCAGGGGGGTGTCATCCCTATCTCCGTAACGTGTCCACTTCTGCTTATGACGTCACCCCAGTAGTCAATTCTGGCGCATGTCGTCTGCAGTCGGTTAAAACTGTTTTTCGCAAATAACTTTTTGACAAATATCGATACAGCAATGATTTTGATGTCATCGTGTTCACCTCGTCAGAACACGTCGATTCATACAAATTCCATGTGGTTTAGGTCAAATCAAAATTTTCATCGAAGGGGCGGGGCTTAGAGCCTCAGCTGGTGACCGCCGAACCGCAGGGGGACCGTAAACAAGGCCCTGACCTTTGATGACCTCTAGTGACCTCAATATTGATCTGAGCCTAAAATGATGATCCAGAAGATTTCGATTTGCCTTGTTTTGAGCTTTTCAAGGCTGTCTTTTTCTTTTTCGTAACATTTTTACTTTCCGAGTTAGATGATATTTATTTCTCCCGAAATAGCATTAACTGCAATGGCGGAGGAGGCCGATGGATCCACATGACGTCACGCTCTGACGTCATGATCATACAGAATCGCCGGATGACTCTACCTCCTATATCTGGCCTTGTATTTACCGTGCTTCAGACAAGGCTTATATATGTCCTTGCCTTCGGATTGTGTCTTGCGCCACTAATGTTTATTTTGCCTATGTCGATTGCTACCAAATTGCTTCCATATTTTTTCACCAAAGAATTACTTTTTATCACAAAGATAAAAAATAAGGTATCGTTTAGTCATTAACGATCACTTTTTGAGTGAACCTTTTTTTTTGGGGGGGGGGGGGGGGCAAACAGGCCACTTTGGGCTTGGGGGGGGGGGGGGAGGCGGCCGCCCTAAATGCCCCCCCCCCTGGATCCGCCAGTGGCGATACCTGATCAAAAATGGCCGCCTCAGTGCCTCACGCGCATGCGCGGCCGCGGCCAATGGCAACTTTTTATCAATAAGGTTATTGGGAGAAAGGTACTTCGTCTAGTATGCAGGATGCTACTTCAAGGAGCCTTTGTCAAAACAAGGTACTACACAAAGTACATGAGAGAGTGAAACTTAGTATATCTTTGTAAGTGGGTTCTTCAATAAGTATCTAAATGGTACTAAACACCATTGGTTATTAAAATTAAATGATTGAGTACTATTTGGAGTACCCTAATCTTGAGACATATGCTAGTTTTAGCACAAATATGGTACTGAAAAATCTGGGCGCTTAACCAAGTACTTGTAAGGTTCTGATTGTAACATACCTTGGAATCTTAACAATTTTACCACCTATATGACCCTTCATCTAGCACGTAATGGGTACTAAAATCCAATTGGATACTTCTGTAAGTATCAGGAGTTCTAAATATTTATCTGTGTACCACAAACTGTTTAACTCCCTCACAGGCAGCAGCCCTCATACTGATTTATGTCTTCCGTCGCGCTCTCTTCGTTCAGATATCTTGAAGTTCGCTGATGATCAGGGCACTTACTCAGGCTAGAGGTAGCTACTGCGAGCCACATCTCCTTATGTGATTAGTCATGGCTTTAATTTATATATTATTTTTACTTTTAGGTCTTTTGCCTCCACCAGCGTTTCATTTAATTTAATTTTCACTTTTAGCAGCGCTTTTAATGGCTACTTTATGCTGTTGTTTTTACGGTACACGGTGTGTTGTGTTTTTGCTTTTTGTACTGTGCGGACCTGTGTTTCGTGTGGACTCGCGTTATCTGTGAATGTTTTAATTTACCCTAGTCCGACTGCAACCGTAACTGGGCTCTGTGCCTGTGGTTGTTTTGCTGCAATACAATACAATACAAATAAGGCCGGGATGGAGTGTACCACAGCTTCGCTCCTGGTTATACTTCAAGTTTCAACGATGAAAATCGATGAAAATAACAGACCTAAATGTGAGGCGTCATGAGAAACAAGCAAAGACCGGGGTTCCGTTTGCGCATGTTTATTGCTCTACTCTAGTTACAGGCGTACATTTACTGTTAAACGGCGCTCGCGCGGTCGCATTCAATTATCCTGAAATGACCTGGACCTCTTCTATGTGGTACAGTACTGTCGAGTATGTCGAGTATGACTATGTCGAGCATGGTGCAATAGTTAGGCCGACGGGCGAGTTGTGTCGGCGTCATGTGCATTGCAATAGTTGCGCCGCTGCCGACTTACGTAACAGGGATGTTCTCTGGTCATGAATCATGCAGGTATTTTTCGATTTAATGTAGGTAGCGTTACTTAGCTTTTTCTTACTTTGCTTTACCAAGTTTATAAAGTCAAGTTTATAAGTCAAGTTTCTAACAATATAGTTTTGAGCAAGGGCGGATCTAGACGTTTTGTTTTTGTTGTAGGTTAATTCAGTGGAGTATTTTCAGAGTTGTTGAGCCTGGGGGTGGGGTGGGGGGGGGGGGGGGGATAGCAGGCCGTCAGCCGTCAGCGAAAAGTTGTTGACGGGGGGGGGGGGGGGAGAGCGGGAAGTCAGCTGTCCGCCACTGAACGTCCGGCGTTTTTTTAGGGGGGGATCATGGTTTTAGAACCTTTGGTGGGGATCATGGCCCCTTGTCCACCCCCCCCCCCCCCCCTCCTAAATTTGCCCCTAGCCACACACGCGCGCGCACGCACGTACGCACGCACACACACGTTCTAAAACCATGATCCCCCCTAAAAAACGCCAGACGTTCAGTGGCGGACGGCTGACGGCTCGCTCCCCCCGTCAATAACAACTTTTGGCTGACGGCTGATGGCCTGCTACCCCCCCTCCCCCCCCCCCCCCCACCGCTCAACATCTCTGAAAATACTCTACTGGATTAACCTACCCCTTCCCCCCCAAAAAACGTCTTGATCCGCCCTTGCTCAAAACTATATTGTTATAAACTTGATAGCTATATTGGTCAATTGTTATTGTATATTGATGGCAAAGCAAAGTAAGAAAAAGCTAAGTAACGCTACCTACATTAAATCGAAACTTACCTGCATGATTCATGGCCAGGGAAAATAACTGTCTTTGGGCTTGGTAACGTCAATAGTCTGTAATAGCATAAGCAGAAAAACTTATTTATTTAGTGGCCTTTACCAGAATAAATACCAGAATGTAGTGGCCACCAGAATAGCAACTGCGCCACGAATGTGGACATAAGTCTAGATTCTATATCCGGGGTATAACCGCACCCAATGTGATCCAAGCGGCGATCACCGCCATTGGCGACAATGCATTAACCCGGCATTGACTGGGGTCTCAGCAGAACGCCATTGACTGGGGGGGGGGGGGGGCGGGGGCGTTAAACGCCTCCTAGTTATCTTCTGAACCAATGATCGCAGCGAGACGCGCAAGGCAGCAATAGAAAGCTCTCAATGAGAAAAATATAAAACATACTCCAAAATGTCAAAGTGAAATCAAATGTTAGGTCACGGTCATGTCAAAGGTCAAAATCGGCGTATTTGAGTTTATGGGCCATATTTTCCATCAAAGCCTTCGATGACGACTATGATCACCCAAAGTGCTGCCAAAGGTCACATCACATACACATCCCGCATGAGCTAAAGTGAGATTGTTAGCCAAGGTCAAGGTCAAGGTCAGGTCACAAAAGATCACTATGCTCAAAATGTCTACGAAAGTCATGCAACACATGTTTTATTAGATATTTTCCACGTAGAATTCGATAGTGATAGTCACTTTACCCCCCGACTTCATTTAGGTGAAGTTAATGTCAAGTTCAGGTCAAGTTCAGGTCACTGAAGGTAAAATTTTGTAATTGATAAATATAAATAAAAAAGGCATTTTCCAGACCAGGTTTGTCTCAGAAATACAGTGGTTCCATTTATTTGTCAGTATCTGATCAATACAATCCAAAAAACGAAATTTGTAAATATGACGTCATGAGATACCCCTACTTTAGATGCCATAAGTCAGTCAAAAATGGTGATATCATTCTGAAATTTGGTATGGTAGTTTCCCACATGTATTTCTCTGACATATTTTCCGTTTTGTTTTATATCTTTGAGAAAAAAAAATCGATTGTGTGAGCATTTTCCTCCAAACAAAAACTTTTTAAATTTTTGTTGGGTCAAAAACCAAATTTTTCCAACATCCGAGATAACCATCTAGTAGTCCTTGCCATGTGCTATCTTTTAACGTTTTTTATTGCATTTTGCTCAAAATATGGCATTTGTAAGGTCTGTTACATTTTTAGTTGATTTTGGTGTAAAACTCGTGTGTAGTGACGTCACTAAATTCGATGTAACACGAAATGTTTCGACGAAATTGCTTTGTGTGTTCCCAAAAGACGTAAAAGTGATTTAGAAGAAGGCACCCGAAGTTTCACGTTGATAACGCTATTGGTTTTTGAGCTATTACGAAAATGCATCAGGGTGGGCGTTAAACGCCCCCCCCCCCCCCCCCAGTCAATGGCGGGTTAAGTTACTGTTTGAGGGTGGCTCTAAAAATAGTTACGACGGAAAATGTTAAAGGGTCACGTCTCATGTGGTTCGCTGAAGCTTTCTGAGTTAAATGCTGCTATTTTGTATATCAATAATTGGGGTTGCACAAAATCGCCCCGAAGTCAACCATGCGTGGCGAACCGTCATAATGGCGATCGAGCCGGGCGATCGACCATGTCGTCTCGCCGCGGCCGTCGTCTTCGGTGGCGCGGGCTGCGGCTCGGGTGAACGGCAGTATTTTAGTTTACCGTCATTATTTATATGTATCATATGATCAAGGCCACACAAGATGGCGATGGGAATGAACGATGGGGTGAAGGCGTCGCAGAAGGAACGGGAGGAGCTGAAGGAGTGGCACCGAGCAGGGAGTAAAATTAGACCATATGCCACCGCGCTTAGCAAATCGTTGGTCCCGCCGTATTTGATATTCAAGTTTGTGTATTTTCCTCATTTGTTTTGGAGAGGATGGCGGTCTGTGCTGCTCCAGCAGGATGTCATAAGCGGGTGTCGACAATACGATTTTCTGCTCAATCGAAGGTAAGTATTTTTGTTTTAGGAGTGTTTCAAAAAGTAAGTTCCATCTGTGGTGACATCGCAATTAATGTACTACATTGAAAGCCTTTCTTCCATATTTTGTATTAAATAGATGAATGTTTATCAGTTTAACAATCAAATGTTGTTGTTTTGACACCAATATTTTGTTGTTGTTTGGCCCGAAGCCACGGTGGATACAAAGCCCGCCCGGGATCCGCAGCCCGCAGCCACGACGACGGCTGCCGCGGCGAGTCGATATGGTTGATCGTCCACTGAGGCTGGATGGGCCGCTCGCCCTTATGGCGGTTCGCCACGCATGGTTGACTTCCGCGATTTTGTGCAACCCCAATTATTGATATCATCAAACAAATGGCAGCATTCAATTCAGAAAGCTTCAGCGAACCACATGATACGCCTTTAGCACGCACACGCCTTTAGCATTGTCCACGCCTTTAGCATTTTCCATCGTAACTATTTTTTAGAGCCACCCTCAAACAGTGACTTAAAGGGACACTCCCACCTTAACATTAGTTTTGAGTTGAGATAGCCATGTTGTTGGATCTGCATTGAAATTAAATAGGGTAGCAGTTAAAGCAACCACATAGGTCTAATCAAAAAGAAATTCGAGATTGGTCTTGACAATTGTAACGAATAAACCCCACGTGTATTTGAATAGGGGTCTAAAGCCGATGACGTCACCTCTCTTTACCAAATGGTGATGATAGTCGACTTATTTTAAGGTTAGACTTGGAGATATTTGCGTGTTTCAAATGGTTTGGTAATTGGTTTGTCTTGTATTTAAAGCGCCAGAATTGTCTCGAAATAATTGTGCCATACTTTGGCAGCGTAAATTATTTCTGTATAGCTCTCTAGAGTTCAATATGACGTCATCAACCCAAATATTAAAACTTAACTTTTTATTAAATTGAGCACTGTTTGCGAGAAACAAATGTCATAATCATGTTCGCCAGCAATTACTTCATATTTTGCACCACAAGCGGCGTACATTTGACAACTTTTGGGAAGGTGGGAGTGTCCCTTTAATACATTGTCGCCAATGGCGGCGATCGCCGCTTGGGTCACATTGCGTATAGCGCCGCCCTGGACCCTGGTGGCGGAAATTTTGCTGACATAGCCCATTGACATTTCCGGTGTTATTGCTTGACATTTCCGTGGCCTCGGGCCAAATGATTTCCACCAGTTCTCAAAGCGATAACTTCAGCATCGCAGTACGGTTTAACGTTTACACTATGGTTGGGTGGAAAGCAATAAGCATTCACATTTATGTTCCAGTGGGCAACGTGGAGACATCCGTAATGCACATATAATGTGCATGCATTGCAATGCTCCTTGTCGAGTTACATCGCAAGTGGTCAGCATTTCACATCGCGCTGCCAACAGGCCTGATTGCATTTATCATCGGTCACGTGACTGAACTCTGAGACCCAAACCGCAACAACGCTCTCTAACGATGAAGTTTCGGCGAAGAACGCTGACCCGCGCCGCGCGAATGCCTCGGACCGTCGAATTGGACAACGCAGTCGACGTCCCCTGAAGGGACACTGGAGCCCGGGACCCGTACACATCATTGCTGTGTCTCAGTATCGAGTCAGGATGTTACGTCCCTTCCGCTGTGAGCCTGAGAGCGACTGGCGGAGCAGCGGCCGGTCAAGGCGCCGGTGCTGCCATCAGTCGGGGGCCGGGCGAGGCTCGCTCAAGGTCACCGACCCTGCTCGGCCGAGGGCGCTATCCGTCCAGCGTCGGCGACGCGGGGGTCAGCTCCGGGACGTCCGTCGTCGTGGAGACGTTCACACCGATGCCGAGACCGCGGTAGATTTCGTCGTTTTCACGGCGAACTGAAATAGGAGGGAGAGACTGGGTCAGTGCTGGACTGAAAGACGGAATTAAAATTGGAGAAGGACAGGGTGGGTAACAAAGTGAATCGGAAACTGTCAGCGGCGAAGTTAAAAAGAAAAACGGAGCGCACTCTTGATTGAAATGACGGTGTTAACACGCGCAGTGGAAGGGAGGGGGGGGGGGCACTTTAGTTCCTCCCTAATATCTCCGACAGTATGAAAGCTAGAACAATCAAACTTATAGGGTAGGTAGGTGCTATGATGATCTACATTTGCTTAAATTTGTGTGACCTCAGGTCAATGTCTTCAAGGTCACACGAGGTAACAAAGGTCAAATCTGGCCAAATGGCACAATTTTGGTAACTTGACCACTGTGACGTCACAGGTCGCCAGCAATGTGTCTAAAATTATTTCCGGGGATGAATATTGACATTGGCTATCGAATTGCGTTTGAATCATTCCGATCCGACTGTTGCTTCCGAAGATATCTCTTCACCGACCTCGATTCTGGCCGCCATCTTGGAATGCAAATCTACATAACTAAAAAATGTACTGACCGATTTATTTTCTCGTCAAACGATCCGCTATTGAGTTGGCTCTAATGTCGCGAGAAAAAAAAAACACCGCCTTGCTTTGCTTCGTTTTTTAGCTATTCACTAAAAACGTGGGGGCACAAAAGTGCCCCCCCCCCCCTTCCCTCCACTGCGCGTGTTAACCCTCGCCCGTGCAGCGTCCGATCAGTGCGTGACCGTGCAGGGGGGGGGGGGGGGGGGTACAACCCCCTAGCGTTTCGCCCCTAATTGGGCTAGAGCTTCGATTAAAAAACGAGCGTGTTACTTGTCACGAGAGGAAGCGATTGATACTTGATTTTAAGGTCATAGGTCATTAGGTGACCTCTGAGGTCATGTCAATGACCCAAAATTAAACTAAATTGGAAATGCGTATAAATTGAATTTAATCGAGCTAGAATCGCGAATGAGCATGTCAATATGCTAAATGGGTGCCAAATTTGAAATCGGCGTCACAAAATGTCCTAGAAACTGCCAAATTCCGAAAAAGGTCATGTCAGGTCATGTCAGGTCATTTGAGGTCAGTGACCTCGATTTACCTGTTGGGGCGCATGACCCCAGTGGAACATATAATTATGTAAAATGGATCCAATATTTGAAATCAGCGTCACAAAATGTCCTAGAAACTGTCAGAAGCCAAAAAAGTAATATGAGGTCATCGGAGGTCAGTGACCTCGGTTGACCTTCTAAAAGGTCAATGGAGGTCACAATATCAATGGAAACCACAACTGTCACCTGGGAACACCTGTGCATATGCTCCTGAGCAACAAACACTATGAAACTGCACAAGTTACAAGGATCAATACTACGGGACGCCAGTTGCGCCTGACATGACCTTGAAAACAGGTCAAAGGTCATGTGACCTACAACTGAAAAATTCAGAATATGAGTCAAATTGTTCCCAAGTTGGGTACTGAAAGTTTCATCGCCATCGGTTGATATTTACGCGAGTTATTCCTGAAAAACCGAGGGGGTGGGAGGGGCAACCCCCTGCCCTGGCGAGGGTTAAAGGAAATAGTTCACCTTCGGATTTTTTTCAGAACACGATTTTGTTGTATTTTTGAATACAGTTTCTTTTTTTCTTTCTAAAAATGGTCCTACATCGCGCCAATTCAGAACAGAAGGTTGTAAATTATTGATTTTATGGTGTGCGCTATTGGTCTGCGCATGCTCCATGGCAGTGCTGGCACTTTCAGACGGTACGGTACATCATATATGCGCCGTATTCCTTCGCCAAAAAGTCAAATATCTTCGGCTGGAGTCTTTTCAGCCAAGAAAAGTTCCAGATAAGGATTTCTCAACACGGGCTACAAAACTGCTATTTCAGTTCAAAACCCATGTTGAAGGTGAACTATTTCCTTTAAGTGCTAAATCGAGGCAAAATGTCAAATGTCGTAAGGGTTACGTTGTGGGCATCTAACTGTAGTGTTCCCCAAAATTCACAAAACGATTGTGTGTGTGTGTGTGTGTGTGTGTGTGTGTGTGTGTGTGTGTGTGTGTGTGTGTGTGTGTGTGTGTGTGTGTGTGTGTGTGCGTGTGCAGTTCGTGCATACCGAGTGCATCGTATGAAAACACAACGGACTACCGAGTGCCGGATGTCACTAGCGAGTGCCGAAGGTCGGCACTCGGTTTTTTAACCAATCAGAACATGTTCCTGATGACGTCAAAGGTCACGTGACGCTGTTTTTAGGCGGCACTCGTTTTGGATGTTTTACCAGATTTTTTGTGTGAGTGTGTTAACTGGTGTGTTAGCACAGCAAAAGTCCGACGCGTGTTACTTTTGTCTGGTGGCCCTAGAGATGGACAAGCCCAAAGTACCGAGCAAGTACCGAGTAGGTAAGTACCAATGGTTTGCGCCATAAGTGTTTGACCTATGCATAAGCGTAGGAATAGGGGGTGGGGGCGCCCCCCCCCCCCCCCCAACATTTTGGATTTTAACATTACGCCTATGTGCGTTGCATGGAAAGAATCGACTTCAGAATGCCTCCTGCGCCCCCCCCCCCCAACTTGAGCATAGTTCCTACGCCCCTGGACCTATGGATTGAGATATATCATAGATCAACTTCAAATATAATTTTATCGTTAAAAGAGGAAGCTAGTTTTAACAATTTCAGATATACAAGCGAACGCTAGACTTTCGGAATGCATTTTGATTTGTAGTTACGCCATTTAATTTGCATTGACCATCACTATCTTGAAAGCGTTTCTCGACGCTGCGCCGAAATCGAATGCACCGTCGCTGTAGTTGTTGAATGCAATGCGTTGGGGATGGGATGAACTTCATTCATGCACCGCGGGTAGGTACTCCTTTTATTGGTGGTTATTTTTAAAAAGACATGTTTATGGGTTTTTTATCATTTAAAAACATTGTAGTAGGTTCTTCCCGTCCTGAAATCGTAGGTAGGGTTATGGGTAGGTACTGGACAAGATACTAGGTAGGTAGCCTGAACTCACCTCACCTGGCACCCAAGAGAGGTAAGAAATGAATCAAATTGCTATCACAATCAGTGCGATTCGCTTGTCAGATTCCTATTGTCATCTTTTATCTAAAAATCCAATGATTTTTGGATAGTTATAGCCTTTGCATTAATTTGCTCACAGAACTTGTTGAAAAGGCATATTTTCAATTTCATTTACAGTAAATGTATAGTACTTGTGGCAAGCTACCACACAACAATGAAATGCTCACCTATTGCTTGTAGATGAGATTCGATTGACACTTCTCAATTGAAAATTGGTTAATAATTCAGCAAGTTACCTCACATGTCAGCTTGTTTTAGTTTCAGTTTGGTAGCCTATTAATGGCACCAAGGGTTGGCGTATATACATCAGACAACTGATTTACGCCAGAAGCTCGCGCTGCAGCATTAAAGCGTCCTCTCCCAAAGTACTAAATTAATTTCAGTGACATTTTATAGGAAGACGTGTAGTTGATGCAGCATAAGGTAATGTAAGCTTCATGTGGATATCTATTATGGTTTTTGAGTTATAGAGAAAATACGGCAGGGGGTAGATTCCACCCCCACCCCCGTAATTACTGTAAATGTTTTAGGTTGTCAGGTTTGATTATGTTATAACAATTGTTCCTTACCACACCCGGAAAACGAACGTCAGTTGTCTATGAGACCCTAAAAAAACATCCTCCTGGTAGTGCTGCAGCGCAGCGAGCGTCTGGCGTAAATCAGTTGTCTGATGTATTTACGCCAAGGGTTGAAGGTAGGTAAAGATGACAATTTTCTTTCATTTTGGAAAAAGGCTCCTATAATTGTGAGACACCCCTCAGATTCCTAATTATAATCTTTCATCTGAAAATTATAGCTTTTTGCATTACTTTGTTTCTGGAACTTGTTGAAAAGCACTATTTTCATGTTTAAATTCAAATCCATCTTTTGTACATATGGCAACCTACCACCCAAAAAGGAAATGCCTATTTCTTCAAGATTTGCTTGACATTTTTCAATTGAGAATGGGATACATCATACAAATTGAGCTATAGTTATCCCACATGTTATATTATTGTTTTAGATAGGTAGGTACCTAGTCTAATGTCACCAGAAGCTGCAGATAAAAATGAAAATTGTCTTTTGTTTAGGGAAAAGTCTGCTGTCAGTGTCAAGCACCCCTCAGATTCCTAATTGTAATGTTTTTATCTGAAAATCCAATATGTTTTGGAAAGTTATGCTTTGTGCATTATTTTGCTTGCAGAACTTGTTGAAAAGGCATTTTTTACATTTAATTTGAAGTTCATGTATTACGCTGATGGAAACCTACCACACAAAACTGAAATCCTTATTTGTTGAGGATTTGATATGATTTGAAACTTCAATTGAAAATCTGATAAATATTCAGCAAGTTACCCCACATGTCAGATTGTTGTTTTAGCTAGGTAGGCACCAAGAGCTGCGGATAAAAAAAAAAAAAATATTTTGTTTAGGGTAAAGGCTGCCATCACTGCGAGGCACCCCTCAAATCCCTAATTATATTTTGTTATTTGAAAATCCAATGATTTTTGGAAAGTTGTAGCCTTTTGCATTACTTCGCTTGCAGAACTTGTCGAAAAGTAATATTTGGACATTTAAATTACAATCCATCTTTTGTACTTTTCCACACAACCGTTCACATCCTGTTCCCATGCCCTTTACGTCTTCACCTCCCACCCCTTCAAATCTCTAGAATGAAAGATTACACAGCAAGTTTGCTTGTAATAGATTCTGAACAGTTGTTTTCACCACATAGGTAGGATATCGGGTATCTGGCAGCACAAACTACCACACTAAATGCCCTATGGTAGAAATCCCAAACCGGATTATGACAACCTTGATTATCAAACCTTGATTTTTTTGTCAACATTGTGGTGTTCCTGTCTGTGTTTTCAATTATTTTGGAAGCAACAAATGCCGTAAATATTAATAATTAGATTGCATTCCCCGTATCACATTGAGCAATTCCCTATCTGCCTATGGCCTACATTCTGGCCAAGCTTGAGCTGATAACCATAGTGCGTGAGTCCACTCTTCAGGTGACTAGGTGAGCTGCCTCAATTTTTGGGCTTATTTGCAATTATTAAGATAATGAAGGAAGGATGCACTGTCAGGGACGCAGGAACTATGGCCCCCCGTCCCCTGTTCCTATGCCTATGTGCACTGCCCTCACACCAAAGTCACTATTGCCAAAATCTTCATGCTTATTCCTAATGCTATGTGTCAGTATTTCCTACTTACGAGTGGGGTAAACTGAACTGAACCCTTCCTAGCCCTGAACAAGAACCAGAACATTGTCATGCTCTAGCTCTCTCCTCACAATACTGACCTGTAACATCATGAGTAACATGACAATGTGCATAGGTAGGAAGTGTTCAGAGTATGGGCAGTTTCCCCCTCCTAGTGTGAAAAAATCTGTGACATCTCTGGCTGCCTGAGGGGGCGCTCTGTCCGCCTGAGGGGGCGCTCTGTCTGCCTGAGGGGGCGCTCTGTCCGCCTGAGGGGCGCTCTGTCCGCCTGAGGGGGTGCTCTGGCTGTCTGAGGGGCGCGCTCTGGCTGTCTGAGGAGGGCGCTCTGGCTGCCTGAGGGGGCGCTCTGTCCGACTGAGGGGGCGCTCTGTCCGCTTGAGGGGGCACTCTGTCCGCCTGAGGGGCACTCTGGCTGCCTTAGGGGGGGGGGCACTCTTGCCGCCTGAGGGGGCGCTCTGGCCGCCTGAAGGGGCGCTCTGGCCGCCTGAGGGGATGCTCTCTGGCCGCCTGAGGAGGCACTCTGGCTGCCTGAGGGAGCGCTCTGGCTGTCTGAGGGGCGCTCTGACTGCCTGAGGGGGGCGCTCTGGCCGCCTGAGCGGGCGCTCTGGCTGCCTGAGGGGCGCTCTGGCTGCCCGAGGGGGCGCTCTGGCTGCCCGAGGGGGCGCTCTGGCTGCCTGAGGGGGCGCTCTGGCTGCCTGAGGGGCGTTCTGGCTGCCTGAGGGGGCGCTCTGTCAGCCTGAGGGGCACTCTGGCCGCCATAGGGGGGGGGGGCGTTCTTACCGCCTGAGGGGGCGCTCTGGCCGCCTGAGGGGATGCTTTCTGGCCGCCTGAGGAGGCGCTCTGGCTGCCTGAGGGGGCGCTCTGTCCGCCTGAGGGGGCGCTCTGTCCGCCTGAGGGGGCACTCTGTCCGCCTGAGGGGCACTCTTGCCGCCTGAGGGGGCGCTCTGGCCGCCTGAGGGGGCGCTCTGGCCGCCTGAGGGGATGCTCTCTGGCTGCCTGAGGAAGCGCTCTGGCTGCCTGAGGGGCGCTCTGACTGCCTGAGGGGGGCGCTCTGGCCGCCTGAGCGGGCGCTCTGGCTGCCTGAGGGGCGCTCTGGCTGCCCGAGGGGGCGCTCTGGCTGCCTGAGGGGGCGCTCTGGCTGCCTGAGGGGCGTTCTGGCTGCATGAGGGGGCGCTCTGTCAGCCTGAGGGGCACTCTGGCCGCCATAGGGGGGGGGGGGGGAGGCGCTCTTACCGCCTGAGGGGGCGCTCTGGCCGCCTGAGGGGATGCTTTCTGGCCGCCTGAGGAGGCGCTCTGGCCGCCTGAGGGGGCGCTCTGGCCGCCTGAGGGGGCGCTCTGGCCGCCTGAGGGGGCGCTCTGGCCGCCTGAGGGGGCGCTCTGGCCGCCTGAGGGGGCGCTCTGGCCGCCTGAGGGGGCGCTCTGGCCGCCTGAGGGGGCGCTCTGGCCGCCTGAGGGCTCTGGGCTTCCGGAGGGGGCGCTCTGGCCGCATGAGGGGGGCTCTTGCCACATGAGGGCCGCTCTGGCAGCCTGAGGGGGCGCTCTGGCAGTGGCGGCGGAAGAGGGGGGGGGGGAAGGAGGCAGTTACCCCCCAAACTCAGCCGAGGGGAGCTTTGTGTTTGGCAGGGGCTGCTGGCCTGAGAGGGGGCACTCTGTCGCCTGAGAGGGGGCGCTCTGGCCGCCTGAGAGGGGCGCTCTGGCCGCCTGAGAAAGGGCGCTCGGGCCGCCTGAGAGGAGGCGCTCTGGCCGCCTGAGAATGGGTGCTCTGGCTGCTTGAAATGGGGCGCTCTGGCCACCTGAGAGGGGGCGCTCTGGCCGGAGGAGAAGGGGTGCTCTGGTTGCCTGGGAGGGGGCGCTCTGGCCGCTTGAGAGGGCCGCTCTGGCCGCCTGAGAAGGGCGCTCTGGCCGCCTGAGAAGGGCGCTCTGGCCGCCGCCTGAAAGAGGGCCCTCTGGCTGCCTGAGAGGGGTCGCTCTGGCCACCTGAGTGGGGGCGCTCTGGCCGCCTGAGAAGGGGTGCTCTGGCTGCTTGAAAGGGGGCGCTCTGGCCACCTGAGAGGGGGCGCTCTGGCCGGAGGAGAAGGGGTGCTCTGGCCACCTGAGAGGGGGTGCTCTGGTTGCCTGGGAGGGGGCGCTCTGGCCGCTTGAGAGGGCCGCTCTGGCCGCCTGAGAAGGGCGCTCTGGCCGCCGCCTGAAAGAGGGCCCTCTGGCTGCCTGAGAGGGGTCGCTCTGGCCACCTGAGTGGGGGCGCTCTGGACGACTGAGAGGGGCGCTCTGTCCGCCTGGGGGGACTCTTTGACCGCCTGAGGGGCGCTCTGGCCGCCTGTGTTTCAAGGCCTCGTCTTACATGGATTTGAAAGGAAATAGTATCCGTTCACGAAAACACATGCTAGTTTGGATCAAGCAATATGCCAAATGTTTATATTTGATACACACAAGCGTATACTTCAACAGACCATAATTTAGCAGACTTGTAAATTGTCAGGTAGAAGCAAGGTCGATTGAAACTCTGGCGGATCTTTAGATACAAATATATGATTTAATGATCAGCAAGGCAAGAAAACATTCCCTTTCGTTAGACAAAACGGTTGTTTATATCTATGCGAAGTTAAAGTTTCATCCGATTCTATCCAGTTTATGAAACACTCGTTTATGTCCTACTTCGAATTTTCTGTGACGTTTCACGCATCCCTATTTCAAAGACAGGATAAACCATAAAATATGTTACAAGCGCTTTGTGAAAACAAAAATTGAATCCGTTAGAATGGTTTTGTTATGAACGTTTTTTTTTGTCAACGTTCGTACGTGTTGTTGGAACGTCTTTATATCAGTATATTTTTGGGATCCGTTGGAACGGTTTCGTTAGAACGTTTTCTTTTGCAGCCTTCGTACGTGTTGTTGGCACGGCTTTTCTTCGTATATTTTGACAATGCAAGGGGCGGGGCCGATGTGGCCGCATTTGGAAGCGTTCGTACGTGGATCCGTTGGAACATTTTTTCTTCTCTCGTTGGAACGTTTTTTTTCTTCAGTGTTCGTTCGTGTTGTTGGAACGTTTTTTCTCCGTATTTTTATGGGCGCCATGTGACCTTCGTTGTCGGAGCGCCCCTAAACCCCAATCATCATCATCTCCGTATTTTTGACAATTGCAAGGGGCGGGGCCGCGCAAATACATCGGAAAACTTATTTACGACTTATCTACGAGATGGTCTGGGGGTCCGGGGGTGGAGACAGCTCCCCCCCCCCCCCCCCCGTAGGTCACAGCGCAGCGAGCGAATGCGAGCGGGTGTTCTAAACGTGGGTCCCTGTGGCCGTAATTGCTGTAAAGTTTAGGCCAGGTTCGAATATGTTATAACAATTTTGTAATTGCAATTTTGTAATTACATTTTTGTATTCCAATATTTTAATAACATATCGAAACCAGCGCAAATTAGCCTGCCTACACATTGTTATTTATCATGAAGGCATATAATGTTTCATCGCTCTATCTTTTGCGAATATGTACCAAACTTCTATGAACAATCAACTCTCATTTGAAAAAAATGCATTAAAATCGGCAGTTTAACTTGGCCCGGACGGCGAACTATTTAGTGTTCACGACTTATTAACAAAAAATCCCATCAATTTTCAACAAACAGGTATTTAATATATTATATATATGCACACATGAAACATTTATCTAAACCGTTTATTCATAATCAATCAATAAACGTTTCAGAAAACCGTGATGCATTCTGCGGATTAACTTGGCCAAGGATGGCGACATATTTAGTGTATGCGATTTGTTTCATTGACCGATCAGGGACGTTGTCACGCTTCTTGGACGTTGTCACGCCCCCGGACCATTTTCGTTTTGCAATTAGCACCGCCAACAGGACAGGCACCAGTGGCGTACAGAGTATACGGTCATTCAGGGCATGACCTGGTCCTTTGGACCCGAGGCGCCCATGCAAAGCTGGCGCCCCTCCGACCAGTGACGGCGCCCCTCCGGCAAGTGACGGTGCCCCTTCGGCTAGTGACGGCGCCCCCTCCGATCAGTGACGGCGCTCCTCCGGTCCGTGACGGCTGACGGCACCCCTCCGACCAGTGACGGCGCCCCTCCGGCCAGTGACGGGCGCCCCTCCGGCTACTGACGACACCCCTCCGGCTAGTGACGGCGCCCCTCTGGCTAGTAAATGCGCCCCTACGGCCAGTGACGACGCCCCTCCGACCAGTGACGGCGCCCCCCCCCCCCCCGGCAAGTGACGGTGACCCTCCGGCTAGTGACGGCGCCCCCTCCGGTCAGTGACTGCGCCCCTCCGGCCAGTGAAGGCGCCCCTCTGGCCAGCGACGGCGCCCCTCCGACCAGTGATGGCGCCCCTCCGACCAGTGACGGCGCCCCTCTGGCCAGTGACGGCGCCTCTCCGGCTAGTGACGGCGCCCCCTCCGGTCAGTGACGGCACCCCTCCGGCCAGTGACGGCGCCCCTCCGGCCAGTGACGGCGCCCCTCAGATCAGTGACGGCGCCCCTCCGGCCAGTGGAGGCGCCCCTGTGGCCAGCGATGGCGCCCCTCCGACCAGTGATGGCGCCCCTCCGTCCAATGACGGCGCCCCTCCGGCTAGTGACGGCGCCCTTCCGGGCTCCTACTAGTGACGGCGCCTCTCCCGTCAGTGACCGCGCCCCCTCCGGCGAGTGACTGCGTCCCTCCGACTAGTGACTGCCCCTCTCCGGACTGTGACGACGCCCTCCTGCCAGTAACGGCGCCCCTCCTACTAGTGACGGCGCCCCCTCCGGTCAGTGACGGCGCCCCTCCGGTCAGTGACGGAGCCCCTCCGGTGAGTGACTGCGCCCATCCGTCTAGTGACCGCCCCTCTGCCCATGACGCGCCCCTGGCCAGTGACGGCGTCCCTCCGGCTAGTGACCGGGGTGGGGGGGGGGGGGGGGCGCCTCCTTCCGAACGGTGCGGGAGTTGAGGCGCCCCCCCATGCAAAATTGTCGCCAATAATGATGGCGCCCCTGTCGATCGGGTGTCGCCCCTCAGGCCTCAAGGCAATGACCTGGTCCTTTGTGAATTGCTGCGCCCGCCACCGACAGGCACTCCCTGGAATCGGACAATTAGCACTCCTAGAAGTAAATGGCGACTTAGGAACAGGATAGGCGCCACTCGAAGCAAATGCCGCCCCCCCCCCCCCATGGAGCAGAACAGGCGCCCTACCGGACAATAAGCAAATGCCGCCCCCACGGGTTAAACAGGCTCCCTCTAAATTGGACAAATGCACATTGCCCATTAGCGAATGCCGCCCCCATGGAGCAGAACATACGCTAGATTATCTAAACCGAACAATAGGCGTCCCCAGAAGCAAATGCCGCCCCCATACTGAGGGTCCCTGTCCAATCCAGCCAATCAAAAGTTGATATTTTTGAAAGGGGCCTCACAAAATAAAGTGGGCGAAATCCGTATAATTTTTCATATCCAGGGGCAGGCTCGGATATAGGTGGAGCTTGCCCCCCCCCCCCCCCGTGAGCCGGATGTCGCCCATGTATCGCCCGTCAAGAGCGCCCATAAAGCGCATCTTTTTGTATGTCGCTCCCCCCCCTGACCGAAATTCTGGATCCGCGCCTGAGGGGAATATATATATTTTTGGGGAGGCCTCTTTCCCAGGGGCCCACCATGACTAGATTGCCCCCCCCCCTTCTGAAGGTCTGGTTGTGCCCCTGGTGGCTGTAGATGATCGTAAACACAAGAAACCGAAATAAATAGTTTTAGCTTGTTACATAACTCAGAAATGTCTTAAAGATATCCTGAGATCCTTTTCTGTTCGTCGTCAATTTTGTGAAAGTTCAATCACAGGTGGTGTTACTGGTGTTGTGTGGCGCTTCTTTACATTATGCTTTGCTTTGCTTGCGTTATTTCTGCCGTGTTTTGCCGCGCCGCGCCATTATTGCATTTGTTTACATTCATACTTTTATTTTGCTACATGACGGTGTTTGATTGCCAATCTCAACTTTCTGCTATATTAATGATTAATAACAAGTGCTGTTCTTTCTTTATTTACTTCTTTGCGGCTAAAGGCCAGACCACTGGCGGATGCAGGGAGGGGGGCATCAGGGGCAAATCCCCTACCCCACAGGAATATGGGGGCATTCAATACCAGTATCCCCCGCGTGTTCCCAATTTATCAAAAATCGTAAAAAACTGTCTTTGCAGCAGTCAAAACCCAGCTATCCACAGTCAAAAACCGCAAAATTTCGCGCCACTTCGCCGACATGACACAACCTTCGCAATTACTTATACAAATTTGGAAAATGCGAAAATGAATTCCATTAAGTGTCTGGCAGAGGCTCTCCTTGGCGGTAATTGGATCAAGTTACTATATGATATTCTTGATGATCCAAGTGTAAGTTTTGTTCAGTGACCCCTATTGGGTCATTTGAGGTCATGCGAGGTCACAATCATTTTTTTTTTGTGTCAATAACTCCCGACATACTGAAGACAGAGAAGTAAAACAGACATCAATGTGTTTCTCTCGTCGAGACACGTCTTCCCATATGCAACATGCCCTACTTGGGTCACCACTTGACCTTGACCAGTGACCTTGACACCACTGGTCACCACTTGACCTTGACTTGAGGTCAAATTATTAAGTTGACTTAACAAGGTCACCATGCATATTATTCAAAGCGCCTTTACAAGATAAACACAATGGCGTAAACAGTTTTCCGTTATCTTTATTAAGTAAAAAGTTAATAGCGAAAAAAAACGATTTAGCAAAAAAAACCCCAGCATTTTCTCTCTTTTTTGACCTCTGGAGCCTCAAATGTTGACCTGAGATCAAATTTGAGGACACCACACCGATTGCAAATTTCACTGGCTGGCGTTTTTTTTTTGCGTTTGTTTCTAACTAGCATAGTTTCTGAGATATATGGGAATTTCTGGAGCAATGTCCTAAAACAGGGAAAAGAAACTGGAAAATTTGACCTTTGATGACCTCTGGTGACCTCAATTTTGACCTGACCTAAAACAATACTGAAATACGTTCGATAGAACATGTATCAAGCTATCAAATGCCGTTTTCCGCTTCTGGCTACGTAGCGTACTTTTCGAGATCTCAGGGGGGGGGGGGGGGGGCGGAAATCAACCCCTGCAGTTTGTGTTCGGGGCAAAGCCCCTGCAGTGCGCGGGTTAAACCTGATACTTTTGTTTTACCAAATGTTGCTGAAGTTGTGGGATCCATTGGGATCATAGCTGCAGTTATGGATTTGTGTTGTGGGCTCATGGGATCCTATGATCCCTTGATCCTATGATCCATATGATCCTATGATCCAGGCCCCCATTTTGTGTGGGATCCACTGAGATCATAGATCCAGTCATGCATTTTTGTCATGGGATCCAGCCACCAGCAGGATCATAGATCCAACACTGTTTTTCACTGGATCCAGTGAGATTATAGATTCTATCCATGCACATGTCTGTTAGAAATATTGCTTTCATGTTTATCAAACCTTTACTCAGTTAAAATTAACTTGTAGAATGCATTCTAAGCATCAAATCTAAACTAGCTGTTTTTTTCTTCTTCAAAATTGCAATGACATTCAAAGGCCCTGGACCAACCCAGTCAGCAGAATTACACCCACACTCACCAAAAGTTGCCCACCCTGAAAAATGCAAGACTTTGGAGAACTGGTACCTATTCACCTAAAAAAAAGGTAGCCATGAATAACTCATCTGTGCCGCCTCCTTTCTGGCCAGTCATCCCTCTACTGCGCCACCTCCCCCCGTCAGCCTCCTGTGCCGCCCCACGCCCCGTGCCCTTGGTTCACCGGCGCGGTGGTACCCCTGGTATACCGGCGCAGTGGTGCCCTTGGTACACCGGCGCGGCTGTGCCCTTGGTACACCGGCGCGGTGGTGTCCCTGGTACACCGGCTGCGGTGGTGCCCTTGGTTCACCGGCGCGGTGGTACCCCTGGTATACCGGCGCAGTGGTGCCCTTGGTACACCGGCGCGGCTGTGCCCTTGGTACACCGGCGCGGTGGTGTCCCTGGTACATCGGCTGCGGTGGTGCCCTTGGTTCACCGTCGCGGTGGTCCCCTTGGTACACCGGCGCGGTGGTCCCCTTGGTACACCGGCGCGGTGGTGCCCCTGGCTCACCGGCGCGGTGGTCCCCTTGGTACACCGGCGCGGTGGTGCCCCTGGTTCACGGGCGCGGTGGTCCCCTTGGTACACCGGCGCGGTGGTGCCCCTGGTTGTTTTACCAAATGTTGCTGAAGTTGAATGATTTGCGCCGCGTAGCTGCGCGTTTTTTGCCTTTATTTTGGTGCTCGGCGGATCCAGGGGGGGGGGTCATGCCCCCCCCCCCCCCGTGATCCCCCCCCCCCCCCCCCTGGATCCGCCACTGGAGCTGACCTCTGTTCATTAGCTCCACAGGTTGATCTGGTCATACAACAATATGCCGAAATGGGACCTTGGGTGTTATTTTACTTTGTAAATAGTTCCCGATGCTTCATGTTTACATTGGCCGATACTGATTGCTGATGCACGTTTTATCTGTTTTCAGGTATGGATGCGTCGACTTCTGGCGCCAGCGCGGCACCTTCTGGCACTGGCGATTTCTCGCCTCTGAAACCTCTCTGCAGCGGGTCTGGATTTTGAGGCTGCTTCGACGTCAGCAACGCCACAAGGAACAGCATCACCGAGGGAGACACTGGATCCAGCCAGTTCTGACATGCCGAGAAAAGCAGGGCGAATTTCACCTCCTTGTCGGCCAGCTCCGAAATGACCCGGCTGGATGATGCGAGTGCGATCTTATCCCAGGGCGTCGCTCGTAGGACCGGAGGTGGACAACAGGCGCGTATTGAACTATCGCCTCAGCCGAGCGCGCCGCTGCGTCGAGAACGCGTTCGGAATCATGTCTCAGCGCTGGCGCAAAACCGAGGGACGGTGGGCTGCGCGCCGGAGAGGGTGGCGACGCTGGTGAAGGCGACCTGCGCCCTGCACATGCGGCAACGAAAGGTTGAGGCCGCTGGCGTCGGACGCGGCTCTGCACTTGTGCCGGATGAGCGAGATGCCGAACCTGCCCAGGACATCACCAGGGCTGGCATCAACACGCACTCGCGTGAGGCGGCCCGTATCCGCCAGGTCCTGACGGACTACGTGAATGGTGCCGGCAGTGTGTAGTGGCAGCGCGCGCCGCGCAGCCACAGGCCTGAACTAACTGCAGTGACGGAGCAGCTGAGGCAAAACAAAAACTGAGCTAGTGTTTGGTGGTAGCGTGTGGTCTGCCGCGCAAAGGTGAATCCACGTATGTCACGATTTGTCGTAAAACAAAAATATTCAGGAGAGACGATTTTCTGTTTTACGTAATAATTCGCCCAACAAGTGGCGTATCGGGAAAATGTTATATCAATGGAATCTCCCAAGCGCTGCGCATCTAATGAGCATATATTTAATTACAGACTTTGCATATATTTCCTGTCATTCAAGAACGGTTTTTTACCGGGTCGAAATTTGCCCCATCCAATCATGTTCGGCAAAGGTGAAAGCACGTATGTCATTTCAAGCGAGGTTAAACATGTATGTCGCATCTCTCGAAGAGAGGGTCAGGGACAACAACACTCTTCTTCTTGTATGGCTTCTTATAATGTATATTATCGTCACCGGATATTTATGTATGGATAAAACCAGGGGTGTCGTTTTACGAAAATGATTGGTAGGGCCTAAAGACTCCACCGAAACCTATAACCTACCCTTAATTTGAGTTTCGCCTCGGATTTCAGGCAGTTAATTTTTAGCTCCAGCCTCTAATAATTTTTTAATAAAAAATAAACAAGGTACATTTTGGTCACTGCAACAACATCACCGGATTCAAATATCGTCACGGATGCGCATTTCGCGGGTAAAGGGAGAGGAAATTTTACCCTTTTGTCCATCCCTGTGACGCAGCCTTTTTCACATGGAGACCTGCTCAAGAGCAACTTTTCGATAAAACTGACGCACAACCGGGACCGGCACAGCAGTACACGGATGTAGGTAACCCAGTCCGGAATATTTCGTGTTTTAACGGGGTAAAGGCGACGCATTAATATTTAAGTAAGTAGATTAAATGAGATGAATTTAATACACGCAGATCCAGCAAAGTAGGCAAACATCACCGGCCGAGCCTTTGACCCACTCAGCCCGTGCGTAGTCACGTATAACATGTATATATCCAGCGTGGAATATTTCGTGTTTTTAACGGGGTAAAGGCGACGCATTAATATTTAAGTAAGTACATTAAATGAGATTAATTTAATGCACGCAAATCCAGCGAAGTAGGCAAAAATCCCCGGCCGAGCCTTTGACCCAGTCGGCCCGTGCGTAGTCACGTACAACATGTATGTACAGATGAGTTGATGTAAGGGCAACTGCCCATCGCCTAATTACTATTATTATTAGATGCTGACATTAGCGGCAGAGTGGGCGAGATCGGGGGTTGTTGGATCAGGAACGTCGCCACACAATTTTGAGTGGGTGGGGGCAACTGCTGAGCCGATTGTGTTCAAATTTGGTGTGTGGTTAGGGATCTCTCAGCCGCCACTTTCCCACAAGTCAGGGGTGGGGGTGCTTCTGCACGTGCGCACGTGTGCACCACGTATTTGTATCTCAGAAACTACTTCCCTGATCGAGTTGGAATTCACCATACATTTCTTTCGCGTTCGCTCGATCATCGCCAACTACGGCGCCTTACTGGTTCAGTAAAACAAAAGTTATGGAAGAAAAATGACGAATGCGGAATGACTTCAGGGTGAATAGATTTTACCTCGTGGAGATCACGGGATACAAATACTACATGGATTTGGCGGATCCAGAACGGGTGTTTTTTGGGGAGGGGGGAAATAAAAGTCACATAATTCTGAAAATGCATTGGATTTGGCTTGCTTATGAATTGATAACTGATTTAACCCTCACCCGGGTAGGGGGTGGATGCCACCCCCTCGGTTTTTCAGAAATAACTTCGTAGTTCCCAACCGATTACGATGAAACTTTAAGTACCCTACTTTTGAACAATTTGACACATACTCTAATTTTGATGTTCTAACTAACCCACATGACCGGTGACCTATGACCTGTTTCTCAAGGTCATGCATGCACAACTGGCGTCCCGTAGTATCGATGCTTGTAACTTGTGCAGTTTCCGAGTGTTTGTTGTTCAGGAGCATATGTACAGGTGTTTTCAGGTGACAGTTGTGGTTTCCACTGAGATTGTGACCTCGATTGACCTTTTCAAAGGTCAACCGAGGTCATTGACCTCAGATGACTTTTGTTTGGCTTCTGGCGGTTTCTAGGACAGTTTGTGGCGCTGATTTCAAATTTGGGATCCATTTTACATAATTATGTGTTCCACTGGGGTCATGGGCTTCCACAGGTCAACCGAGGTCACTGACCTCAGATGACCTGACATGACCTTTTTGGAATTTGGCAGTTTCTAGGACATTGTGTGATGCTGATTTCAAATTTGGCACCCATTAAGCATTATGATATGCTCATTCACGATTCTAGGTCGATAAAATTCAAATTATAAGCATTTGCAATTTGTATGACTTTTGGGTCATTGACATGATCTCAGAGGTCACCTAATGCCCCAATACTTTAAAATCGGATATCAGCGGCTTCTTCTCGTCACAAGCAACACGCTCGTTTTTTAATCGAAGCTCTAGCTCAATTAGGGGCGAAACGCTAAAGGGGGTCGTACCCCCACCCACCCGAACACGTAGTGATTTTGCCCTACCCGGGCGAGGGTTAACCCTCGCCCTACGGGAGCTTTTTTCACCTTCGCCCTACGGGGGGGGGGGGGCCTGACAGGCACCCCCTGTTAACTTCCAAACCAAGCAACTTAGATCAATGCGGTAAGAACCAGCATGTTGCCTGTCATGAGAGGAATCTAACAGTATGCGTTTTTTAGGTTTCAGGTCAACGTGTGACCTTCCAGGTAAAGTGAATGACCTCGGATTTACCACGTCTAGAACAGCGATTTTGCTCTTCAGAAAACCTCAAAATTAGAAATTGATAAATGTAAATAAAAAGGCATGTTCCTAGACCACTTTTGGCTCAGAAATACAAAAAGGGTAATTATTTGTTCGTATCTTGCCAAAAAGTAAAAAAAAGTTATTTTAAAAATGACGTCATCGGTTTCTTACACTTGGGAGCCATCACTCAGTCAAAAATGAAGATATTGCTTTGAAATTTGGTATGGGTATTGCCCATACTCAGTTCTCTCACATTTATTCCGGTTTTTCTAATATCTTTGAAAATTTTGAATTTGTGGGGATTTAAAAAAAAAGTTGGTATTTATTTTAGGAGTAAAAAAACAAAATTTTGCAAATCCGAGATTGCCATTTTAAAGATAATGCCATTTTGTATCTTTGGTGAATTGCGTTTTCAATTTGCTTTAAAACTCTGTTTTCTACGTTTTTCAAAAAAAATCTAATTTTTTAACATGACGTCATCAAAACATGATTATCTCCCAAACTACTTAATTAATTTCAATCAAATTGTTACAGCTTACGTATAATTGTTCTAAACTCAGCTACCAAAAATTTCAGCGCGATGCACTGCATGTGTAAAAAGTTATTCAAGAAAAACCTGAGGGGGGGGGGGCCTGTCAGGCCCCCCCCGTAGGGCGAGGGTTAAAGCTAACTTTCCTTAGTAAAGGTTGCTTAGATGTTCTTCTATGTCAGGAAATGTGTTAATCTTGCGCCGATTTCAGGCGGTTTGTGGAGGGGGAGGCATTTGCCCATTTTGCCCAACCGTAGATCCGCCACTGGATCTTTGTATTTTGCAAAAGATGCGGGACTCTGGTGAAAATTGGGCAAATTTAGCCATTTCCTTTGGATTTATATGCATTTCATGTTTCCCCAATGACTTATAATTGGGGAGTTCACAAAATAGACTTCACCCTAGGTCACCGATGTAAAATCATCCGAATAGCAGAATTGTAGGTGTTTATGACCTGATTGAATCCCTGTGAGTATCTAACTGATCGGTCAAACAATGTGGCTGCAGCACGACCTTACATTTTTGGAGGTGGGATCACTAGACTTGACTTGGGGACGTGACCTGAGGAGACCCGAGGTAAACAAATTAACAGGGATTTGGGCAATTGATAAACAAGCAGATGTACAAAAATGGCGGAGCGAAATGGCGTCGTTTTCCGCTATTTCTAAACAAAAACTAAGGGGGAGGGTATGTCCGCCCCCTGGATTCCCCACTGGCAGATCCAGGGGGCGGACATGGAGGCAAATGCCCCCCCGCCCCCCCCCCCCCCCCCCGCACAGGAATCAGGGGGTGGGGCATGCAATACAAGTATGCCCCTCCCCCCTCCTACGCGTTCCCTGCACTGAACGTGAAAACAATGATCTTAGGAGAAAACTTCATGAAATCAGAAGTTTTTTCTTCTCTCAAGTGATTGAATTTGAATTTTTTATGTATCTCTTGCTTTCAATGATAGACAAAACAGCGCACTTGATGCAATTCAAGCAGCTCCGGTGACACGCGCCCTGCTGGTGGTGGGTGGGGGGAGGGGGGGGGGGGGGGTGGGTCAGATTCTGCCCCCCTCCCGGATGTTCTCAATAACTTTACAACTGCATAGATATCAACATGAAACTTTCAATACCGTATTATGCATCAATTCTACGTCTTCCTACCAAATTTCAATGAAATTAATGTAGTATCTTGGGAGATAATAACGTTTTAATGACGTTATGTAATGCCAATTTTAGTGACAGAAAAAAGTTTGACATTGTAAAAAATAGATTTTCAAAGGAAATTGCAAATCAAAACCGTCGATAGAAAGGAAATGGCATTCTCTTCCAAATGGCTATCTCGGATTTGTGATTTTGTGTCTGTTGACTCCCCAATTTTTTTGTATCGGAAAAATGTCCACAATTTTGTTTTGGTGAATTCGAAAAGTTATTTTTTAAGCTCGAATACTAAAATAATGTGAACGGCCCAAATCCGCGGAGGAAAACAATGGGGATACCTTTGGCCACAAAAAGATGCCCCCAAAAGTGTTTTGCCCCTCCAGTGGTTTTCCCTTAATCGGGACTAAGCTCCAGTGGCCCTGTGGCTTAGTCCCCGATCTCCATTCGATTTCGCAAGGATACGATCCATGAGGGCCCTACGGTGAGGAACCTTGGCGTGGTGTTCGACAAGCACCTCACCTGGGACTTTCACGTGTCTGCTCTCGTCAAAAAATGCAACGGTATCCTCATCGACCTGTCCCACGTGCGTCAT